>OX439006.1:50157868-50332868 GCA_949316495.1 Amphiduros pacificus | reverse complement strand
TTATGAAATATTCTTTATGAAAGTCCTTCAAATTACTTTAAATGAAATATATTTATGGGATTTAAAAGGGATCAAGGGATGTAGATATAAGGTAATGTTTACCTAATGTCCGATTTAGATGTAACAGTTGCAAAGTTGCAATATTCACATATCAGGGTAAAAGAGGTACCTTAATTGCGGAAAGGTAATCGCGTTCTGTACAGACTGTCTGGCATAATGTACCTCGTCGTTTTTAAAACTAGTCAATTACATCCACACCCCCTCCCTTTCTTCCCCTCTGAGGCAAATGGGGATATGTGGGGACAGTCCCTCATGAAAAATGCCTCCCTGTCTCTGGGGTAGGGGGATCGGGGAGGATACGTGGGTGCAGTTGATTGTAATTGCAGTTGATTATTATCGCTGATTATGATTGCGATAAATTTCTATAGTTTGTATATTTTATAAACAAACTAAATGTCCAGTTATTTATGATGTAATTTCTCAGTATGATGTGTTCAAACGACTCCTATTTCAACTGTAATTTGTCTCAATCGCTTTCTTGATGACCAACAAGATACGCAACATTTTATTAATCAACTAATGTTAAAGTCACATGTATTTATATACAAAACATATTTTTTAATGTTTTTGCATATTTGGGGTTTTATTGTTGCAGAATAATTCTTAAAATATATAAAAGTATATAAATATCTGGCTGTCTTTTAGACATACAGGGATTATCCGATTATCCAGTAGACGTTATCTATTAGCATTTTATCCCTGTTGCATATGCTTCTTGTTTTAAATAAGAGATTATTTTTTTATGTGTATATACTGTGATAAAAATATAACTATGCAATAAATGATTGTGAAAATATCCAGAATTGAATGAAAAAATAAAATCCTTCATGAAATCAATGTTTGTACAGCATGTTATTGATTGTTGCCTTTAATTCCCCAATTTGGCAAGTGTGTTTGCCGAAGTGAGTTTTTCTCAACTCATACCTCATACTGACAGATAGAATCAAGCTATAAATAGCTCTCGATGTTACTCAATGACACAGGGCTTAGAGTGTTTGATAATATGTATCAGATACCTCAGTACCACTAGGAGCAACTAGTCTAGGGATTAAAATACACAATACACCTATCATATTCACAACTTCCCTTGCAATCAAATAAAAAGATTATTCAGGATACCCTTACCATACCCTTACCATAATCAATATTCTCACGCATTTAGGATTCTTATGATATATTTAATATCACTCCTCCCACAGCACACCCCCCTGAAATGAATAACATATCCTCAGCATATGAATATAGAAATGGTTTAATATTGGAAGAATATGCCCAGCATACGCAGTGTATCTCTAGCATACGGTTAGCATATGTATGATTCAGGTTGCACACCTAAGATACCACTAGCATACACAATATACCCCTAGCATACACAATATACCCCTAGCATACACAATATACCCCTAGCATACACAATATACCCCTAGCATACACAATATACCCTGAGCATACACAATATACCCTGAGTATACACAATATACCCCTAGCATACACAATATACCCCTAGCATACACAATATACCCTGAGCATACACAATATACCCTGGGCATACACAATATACCCTGAGCATACACAATATACCCTGAGCATACACAATATACCCTGAGCACACACAATATACATTGAGCATACAAAATATACCCTGAGCATACACAATATACCCTGAGCATACACAATATACCCTGAGCATACACAATATACCCTGAGCACACACAATATACATTGAGCATACAAAATATACCCTGTGCATACAAAATATACCCTGAGCATACACACTATACCCCTAGCATACAAAATATACCCTGAGCATACACAATATACCCTGAGCATACAAAATATACCCCTAGCATACACAATATACCCTGAGCATACAAAATATACCCCTAGCATACACAAAATACCCTGAGCAAACAAAATATACCCTATGCATACACAATATACCCTGAGCATTCACAATATACCCTGAGCATACACAATATACCCCTAGCATACAAATATACCCTGAGCATACACAATATACCCTGAGCATACACAATATACCCTGAGCATACACAATATACCCTGAGCATACACAATATACCCCTAGCATACAAAATATACCCTGAGCATACACAATATACCCTGAGCATACACAATATACCCCTAGCATACACAATATACCCTGAGCATACACAATATACCCTGAGCATACACAATATACCCCTAGCATACACAATATACCCCTAGCATACACAATATACCTTGAGCATACACAATACACCCCTAGCATACACAATATACCCTGAGCCTACACAATATACCCCTAGCATACACAATAAACCCTGAGCATACACAATATACCCCTAGCATACACAATATACCCCTAGCATACACAATATACCTAAGCATACACAATATACCCAGAGCATACACAATATACCCTGAGCATACACAATATACCCTGAGCATACACAATATACCCTGAGCATACACAATATACCCCTAGCATACACAATATATCCTGAGCATACACATATACCCTGAGCATACACAATATACCCTGAGCATACACAATATACCCTGAGCATAGACAATATACCCCTAGCATACACAATATACCCTGAGCATACAAAATATACCCTGAGCATACAAAATATACCCTGAGCATACAAAATATACCCTGAGCACACAAAATATACCCTGAGCATACAAAATATACCCTGAGCATGCACAATATACCCTGAGCATACACACTATACCCTGAGCATACACAATATACCCTGAGCATACAAATATACCCTGAGCATACACAATATACCCTGAGCATAAAAAATATACCCCTAGCATACACAATATACCCTGAGCATACACAATATATCCTGAGCATACACAATATACCCTGAGCATACAAAATATACCCTGAGCATACAAAATATACCCTGAGCATACAAAATATACCCTGAGCATACAAAATATACCCTGAGAATACACAATATACCCTGAGAATACAAAATATACCATGAGCATACAAAATATACCCTGAGCATACACAATATACCCCTAGCATACAAAATATAGACCTAGCATACACAATATACCCTGAGCATACACAATATACCCTGATCATACACAATATACCTCTGGCATACATAATAAACCCCTAGCATACACAATATATCGCTAGCATACACAATATATCGCTAGAATTCACACTATATCCCTAGCATACACAATATATCCCTAGCATACACACTATATCGCTAGCATGCACACTATATCCCTAGCATACACACTATATCCCTAGCATACACACTATATCCCCAGCATACACACTATATCCCTAGCATACACAATATATCGCTAGCATACACACTATATCCCTAGCATACACACTATATCCCTAGCATACACACTATATCCCTGACATACACACTATATCCCCAGCATACACACTATATCCCCAGCATACACCCTATACCCCTAGCATGCACACTATATCCCTAGCATACACAATATATCCCTAGCATACACAATATATCCTGAGCATACACAATATACCCTGAGCATACAAAATATACCCTGAGCATACAAAATATACCCTGAGCATACAAAATATACCCTGAGCATACAAAATATACCCTGAGAATACACAATATACCCTGAGAATACAAAATATATCATGAGCATACAAAATATACCCTGAGCATACACAATATACCCCTAGCATACAAAATATAGACCTAGCATACACAATATACCCTGAGCATACACAATATACCCTGATCATACACAATATACCTCTGGCATACATAATAAACCCCTAGCATACACAATATATCGCTAGCATACACAATATATCGCTAGAATTCACACTATATCCCTAGCATACACAATATATCCCTAGCATACACACTATATCCCTAGCATACACACTATATCGCTAGCATACACACTATATCCCTAGCATACACACTATATCGCTAGCATGCACACTATATCCCTAGCATACACACTATATCCCTAGCATACACACTATATCCCCAGCATACACAATATATCGCTAGCATACACACTATATCCCTAGCATACACACTATATCCCTAGCATACACACTATATCCCTGACATACACACTATATCCCCAGCATACACACTATATCCCCAGCATACACCCTATACCCCTAGCATGCACACTATATCCCTAGCATACACAATATATCCCTAGCATACACAATATATCCCTAGCATACACACTATACCCCTAGCATACACACTATATCCCTAGTATACACAATATATCCCTAGCATACACAATATATCCCTAGCATACACAATATATCCCTAGCATACACACTATACCCCTAGCATACACACTATATCCCTAGTATACACACTATATCCCTAGCATACACACTATATCCCTAGCATACACACTATATCCCTAGCATACACAATATATCCCTAGCATACACACTATATCCCTAGCATACACACTATATCCCTAGCATACAAACTATATCCCTAGCATGCACAATATATCGCTAGCACATACACTATATCCCTTACATACACAATATATCCCTAACATACACAATATATCCCTAGCATACACACTATATCCCTAGCATGCACACTATATCCCTAGCATACACACTATATCCCTCGCATACACAATATATCTCTAGCATACACAATATATCCCTGGCATTAACACTATATCCCTAGCCTACACAATATATTCCTAGCATACACACTATATCCCTAGCATACACACTATATCCCTAGCATACACACTATATCCCTAGCGTACACAATATATCCCTAGCATACACAATATATCTCTAGCATACAAACTATATCCCTAGCTTGCACACTATATCCCTAGCATACACACTATATCCCTAGCATACAAACTATATCCCTAGCATACACACTATATCCCTAACATACACACTATATCCCTAGCATACACACTATATTCCCAGCATACACACTATATCCCTAGCATACACAATATATCTCTAGCATGCAAACTATATCCCTAGCATACACACTATATCCCTAGCATACACACTATATCCCTAGCATACACACTATATCCCTAGCATACACACAATATCCCTAGCATACAAAATATTTCCCTAACATGCAAACTATATCCCTAGAATGCACACTATATCCCTAGCATACACACTATATCCCTAGCATACACACTATATCCCTAGCATACAAAATATTTCCCTAACATGCAAACTATATCCCTAGCATGCACAATATATCGCTAGCACACACACTATATCCCTAACATACACAATATACCCCTAACATACACACTATATCCCTAGCATACACACTATATCCCTAGCATACACACTATATCCCTAGCATGCACACTATATCCCTAGCATACACACTATATCGCTAGCATACACACTATATCCCTAGCATACACACTATATCGCTAGCATATACAATATATCCCTAGCATACACACTATATCCCTAGCATACACAATATACCCCTAACATACACACTACATTTGTATATCCCCAGCATACACACTATATCCCTAACATACACAATATACCCCTAACATACACACTATATCCCTAGCATACACACTTTATCCCTAGCATACACACTATATCCCCAGCATACACACTATATCCCAAGCATACACACTATATCCCTAACATACACAATATACCCCTAACATACACACTATATCCCCGGCATACACACTATATCCCTAACATACACACTATATCCCTAGCATACACACTATATCCCTAGCATGCACACTATATCCCTAGCATACACACTATATCCCTAGCATACACACTATATCCCTAGCATACACACTATATACCTAGCATATACAATATATCCCTAGCATACACACTATATCCCTAGCATGCACACTATATCCCTAGCATACACACTATATCCCTAGCATACACAATATATCCCTAGCATACACACTATATCGCTAGCATACACACTATATCCCTAACATACACACTATATCCCTAGTATACACACTATATCCCTAGCATGCACAATATATCCCTAGCATGCACAATATATCGCTAGCACACACACTATATCCCTAACATACACAATATACCCTTAACATACACACTATATCCCTAGCATGCACAATATATCGCTAGCATACACACTATATCGCTAGCATACACAATATATCCCTAGCATGCAAACTATATCCCTAGCATACACAATATATCCCTAGCGTACATAATATATCCCTATCATACACACTATATCTCTAGCATACACAATATATCTCTAGCATACACAATATATCCCTGGCATAAACACTATATCCCTAGCATACACACTATATCCCTAGCATACACACTATATCCCTAGCATACACACTATATCCCTAGCATGCACAATATATCGCTAGCATACACACTATATCGCTAGCATACACAATATATCCCTAGTGTACACACTATATCCCCAGCATACACACTATATCCCTAGTATCTACAATATATCCCTAGCATACACACTATATCCCTAGCATGCACAATATATCCCTAGCATACACAATATATCCCTAGCATGCACAATATATCCCTAGCATACACACTAAATCGCTAGCATACACACTATATCCCTAGCATACACACTATATCCCTAGCATACACACTATATCCCTAGCATGCACACTATATCCCTAGCATACACACTATATCCCTAGCATACACACTATATCCCTAGCATACACACTATATCCCTAGCGTACACAATACACCCTAGCATACACACTAAATTGCTAGCATACACACTAAATTGCTAGCATACACACTATATCCCTAGCATACACACTATATCCCTAGCATGTAAACTATATCCCTAGCATACACACTATATCCCTAACATACACAATATATCCCTAGCATACACAATATATACCTAGCATACACACTAAATCGCTAGCATACACACTAAATCCCCAGCATACACACTATATCCCTAGCATACACACTATATCCCTAGCATAAACAATATATCCCTAGCATACACACTATATCCCCAGCATACACACTATATCCTTAGCATACACACTATATCCTTAGTATACACACTAAATCCCCAGCATACACACTATATCCCTAGCGTACACAATATATCCCTAGCGTACACACTATATCCCCACACATATGTATGGTAGTTTGGAATCAAGCTCTGATTTTGGAATCAGATCAATTACACACTGATAAGGGGGATTATCTGATAAGGGGGTCACGTGACTGGTCATGTGACCTCACATTTTGGAATCAGATCAATGACGCTCTGATAAGGTGGTCATGTGACCTCACATTTTGGAAACAGCTGATAAAAGGATCACGTGATATCAAATAACATATATATAAGTAAACATTTATTAAATTTTTATCCATGAAAGTTTTTGTTACTTATCTACATTAAAAGCAACTATGGCTGAAAAACAACTTCAAGAATTCTATTCATCAAAGGGTGTTGGAATGGTTAAATTGTTAAGCGATCACCTCAGGATCGAAGTGCGTTCGAGAGGCGAGAACAGTCCATATGTAGCATTTTGCAAATATATTGCATCAGCAAAAACGTAAGTGAATTCTTTTATATCTAACTAAATTATATATATATATATATATATAAATATATATATATATATATATATATATATATATATATATATATATATATATATATATATATATAATACATTGCAAAAATCTGTCTGTTTTATTAATTTTTGATGTTATACAAAAATGCATATTCTTGTCTATTCAATTGTAATTATCACTTTTATTCTGATATATAATAATTTGTTATATTCTATATTTTACAGATGGAAGTCTGTATATGTGTATGGTGGCGTCATGGACAAACTGAATGATCACATTTCAAAACTGACTGATGGTGTTAACGATGGCACGGACCTGTGGATCAAAATTCACCTCAGACACGCTGCTAGTATATACTATTCACAGGTTGACACAGACTACTGTGTAAAATTTGGTGAAATAGATGAAGAGGGCAAGTTTACGATGGACCGGACAATCATATTTACAAAAAATGAAATACAAAAACTAAACTCTGTATATGCCGAAATAACTCACAAACTTTCCACACTTCTACAAGAATCCAAGAAGCGAAAACTTGAAAAGACACCTCACAATTGTTCATCTGAATATGATGGGGTACACTGTCCTGCTGCACCGTTAAGAAAAAGACCTCTTTATACCAAATAAAGGTCACGTGGATTACCCTGGCAAAATGTCTCAACTACTGTATATAAGTACAGGCTTAGTGTTGAAGATCAAATTTCAGAGTCCAGAATATTTTTTTCTGAGCAAAAATGTAGAGAGGTAGCGAATAGGGCTCAGAAAAGCCATGCTATCATGACCTCTGACCCCACTGATATCTGAGTCACCATATTGGAAGAGAGGGCACCTATTCCTAGTCTATTTATAATGTGTAAAAATCTACATTTATTTCTGACATACAGAAAGCTACAGAAAATGATTCAAGCTACATGCAGGGGGTGTATCGGAGAAGCCGCAGAGCCATCAGCCCACATGGGTGTGTTAGATGGTTGCCTGGCAGAGGGTTGTATTGACCTTCAACTCCCAGAGGCCATTAAATGTATCGATGGAAAAATGTTAACAAAGTATATGCGAATCCTTTTCACTTCACTTAAATTGACTGACAGGTATGATGAAATAGAATTTATTGTTGAGGCGTGTCAGGCGTTTGGATGTTCACACAATACTCTTGACAAGCTTAGGGCAGACTGTTGTATAACTAAATTGTTGAAAATTGAATTTGTGGAGTTATTTCAACAAGTGTGTGATACCCCCTGAAAAAAAAAATGTCCTCAGGGTCTAAATGTATTGTAGTATAGAAAGCTGATTTTGATGGAAGCAAACCAATCTTTTATTTTAATAAAAATGTCAAATAAAACTATTTTTTAATCTGAAGCATGTCTTTGTGTTGTTACATTTTCTTTCCAAATATAACTCAATCAATTTATAGTAATGAAATTTATAGATAAAGGTATGGATTTAATCAGCTTGTACTGGCAAAGTTTGCACAATTATTTTGCTATCTTAGATATGATTATCTTTAGGCCATGGCTTAGTACACAAAATTCTGACATTCTGTTAGTTTTGCTGCTTTAGATATAGTTATCAGATTAGCTTTGTATACACAATCAAAATTAACTTTTCAGATTCCCAATTCACAATAGCCAATAACCCAAATATGATGCATTTAATATGGTTCAATTATATTTCTCATGTTTCACACAGCCCATGGTTGTATCAACCAACCATAATTAAAAATGCCATTATCAAATTCGAGCTACAAATTCTGCAATTGCGAGCTTAAGATCCACTTGCTTTATTTTCAAAAAGCAGTTCACATAATGGGCCATTAGCCCCCCGGTGTTTGATCCTGGACAGTATTTTGATCTTTCATCAAAGTGATACACTTCATACCAGTCCAGGATTTTGTAACCCTTTCGGGCAGCCAGCTCTAACTCGCACGTAGTCCAGCAACCGGTGAGCGCCCGCTCATCATCATTACAAGTGCATGGCTCTTTTGATTCGGCCATGGCACAAGTCAGACACAGTGTAAAAAACAGTTTGTTGTTTATTTTTGAGGGGAGAACAGGGTGATATAATCTTCGGGGCGGCAAAACTTTAACTTGTGCTAAACCAAAGTAATCTTCTAATTTTGTAAAATCACGGGTTATAATTCGTGGACTACCTATGGGGTAGACGCCATACTTATTGACATATGGGTACAAAGATGTGAAGTCCAAGTATGAAATCCATTCATTACATTCTAGTTGGGGGGTGAGAGTCCACTGGCTTTTCTTTTCCCCGAGATTATCCGCGCTAGGAAGGTCATCACTTTCATGCCCCGGGACACAATAATATAATTTTGTAGCATTTGTTCGACCTCCCATAAATGCGGATCTCGGATCCAGTCGCTCCTGCAAATTGAGCAGCTCTAGGAATTCTCTTATCTTATCGTTTTCTTTATACTGTGCGGCCCATTCGCATTCCCATTTCTCAATGACTATGAACCCTAGGTTTTCCATCAGGTGGCGCTTTTTCTTCATGGTGAGAGCATACAATTCTGCCATACTCTGGCCTGTATGCGGATGCTTAAGTTTCCTACTTAATTTAGGGAACTTATCATCATCATCATTGGAGTCATCAGCTTCACTCTCAAAGTCTTGCTGGTTGTCCCTCATGATGGGGAAATGTTTGGGACATCCATGGTAAATATCGCCATAGTACTCCCAACAATATTCCTGACCTGTAGAGGGTTCTTTATAATAGCCATCGAGCCGATAGACGCCTGTACCGTCACAATTGGGCACAACATGTTCACGGCCATTTCGAGCGTGTTGTATGTGAATGCCCTTCTGAAGAGCCTCCCATTCTAACCAACCAATGGAGGCCTTACTGAAGTTATCAATGCAGGTTAGACCTCCAGAGGGTACTCTAATTATGGGCGAGCGAACGAACTCTCTACCGCTTACTAGGTTCTCACCTATCAGCGTTGTTATACATACCTCGTTGTTGTCAATAAGAGCAAACATGGACCCGTCTCTCTTCACACCGTCTATCACTCGTCCATCTTTGAGAGTGAGCTTGTAGTGTTCCTCTAAAAACATTGTCCTATAAATAGTCTGACAGAGCCCCGCCAGAGTTGTCTGACCAAAAGGATCAATGCCAACAAACTTAGTTTTTGACTCACCTGTGATAGGATCCACCCCGTCAGACAGCTCCTTACCTGTGATTTCCAGAATTTCTTTTCTGAACTTCAGGGCGCCCTCCATTAATATTAGGGTGTCCTGAATACAATATTTCTGAAGTTCACTGCGGAAACAGAAGACCCTCCTTTCATTCCTCATCTGGCTATGCCATTGGAGAAATTCATCTCTCTCCTTAATGGACATCTGATCTACACCATAAAACTCTGTATCGGGATACTCACCTCTGTAATCATAGTTCTCCGGCCTGGTAAAGAAATGCGGAAACCAACCTTTGTCACCCGATTGGAGGTCGAAGGCTTTTGGCATGTCGGCCAGTCTCATAGGCAAAAAAGACAAAGTGTCAATCACCTTTATATTCAGGCCATTTGGTACCGTAATTGAGAGCACTTTTGTGCCTCTGAAAATCATGCGGGGCATTATCCCCTGTTCAAAAATGTAGTTCATCAGAAAATACCCATCATACCCTTGGTTATTATGGGCAAATCCAATCCAATTTTTGTGTTCTTTACTAAAGAACCACATCCCAAAATCTCTAGCTGTGTTCTCACCTGCAAAATTCCTGACTCGTAAGCCACACAGGTCAGATCTCATGCAACATTTAGATTTCTTACCTGCTCCTTTGCAGAGGGTGCACCTTTCCCCACACGAACTACAATACGGATTAACTCTATGCGGAGTGTCAATGCATTCTGCGCAGCACCATGCAGCTGACACGAAAATGGGTTTGTGCTTCACATCAGAAGTATCACATTCAAAATCAAATGAGGCAAAATTTGTGCCGGGTTTGACCCTACTTTTAGCCCTCATATGACAGATGTGCTGCCCCAAAATATCATCAGTGTCACAAACCCTACATGTCCATCTGCCGCACACATGGGGCTTCTCTGACTTATTCTCATAAAACCTAAAGCACGTTTTACACTGGTGATAACTATCACAGAGTGAGGGTAGTGCAACTTCTTCACCATCAATCATCACCTGTCTCGGTGCTTTGTGTCTGAAATCGCACATGCTCGAATTTATATTTTTATTGCAATCCAGGCATCTACGTTTTCGATTACCTTCAAGCACGCAGGGTGAGGTTTCACAAGTTTTGCAAAAGTCAAAACATTTGTGATCCCCTTTGTTTGAAAATGATTTTAAGCAACGCTCGCAAAAGTAACTTCGAGCAAAAAACCCTGTAATAGAAACAATACAGTCAAAGTGCCCCGCATCGTCATCGTCACCGTCTACGCTGTCATCATCGTCTTCAATAAGCTCGGCAATGACATCCCCTTTCGGGTTGTCAGTAACTGTAGATTTTGTCATATAAAGAAATACCTTATTTTCAGACTCTACGCTACCCGTGTAAACGATTTGGTTAAAATGAGCTGCTGATACGACAATAATCTGCAGCCCCAAGACTTCTTCGTACCTGTGTATATCATTCAATGACACAAATTCTTCCGCGGGTAGTCCCACAACAGACCGTAGATATACAGCCCTAGATTTCTGAATGGATCTGTTATGAGCTGTCATGCTCTTATATCTGTTCTTGATCTGATTTTTTTGTGCGTGAGTTAAGGTTTTTGAGTTTTTCGCCTTATTCCAAATCAGTCGTGCTTGACCTACAGCGAGTGCCCTGTCGAAACAGAGATTGTCGTCAGTGTTTCGGATATGTACTATTGATTTTTTTTTCTCTCTGTCGTTATTCGGACCGTACACACGGCAGATGGGGTTCAGCACACCGCCTTTGGGCAATGAGGCCACAGCTACATGAATTGTGAACCGCTGACCAAATTTCAGTTCTTCATCTGACTGTAAAACATTTTCAATCAGTTGCATGATTTTTTGCACTGACAAGTTTTTCAGTGGTGATGGACCCCATATGATTGGGCGGTGAAGATTGTCAGAGTTGATATATATCCTACCGAGGTCAGAACTAGGTCTATTTCGACGCATCCGCGATATTACGGCTGTAAACATAGAGCGGAGAGATTCCATATTTTGTCTCACAGTTCTATTTTCAAAGTCGGCATTCATGCTAACATCATACACTCTTTCCACCACCAATTTATTTTGAAATTGACGATAAGCAGTTCTACGCATTTTAAATTTTCGTTTTTTGTGCCTTTCTACTCTAAAATTGGCCCCCCTGCCCACCATACCCCCATCAGTCTCAGAAGAAGAACTGGACAGCGGGCTAATAGAGGAGTCACTCGAAAAATTTTTTGCACCCCCTTGAATATTTAAAGTGCGCTTCATTTTATGCAGCGATGCCCTTTTCCATTTCGCATTAGATTTCTTACCCCCCTTTGTGCTTATTATTGATTTTTTAGCTTTATTCTTTAACCCTGTGACTTTTCTCCTCTTATTAGCCGCATTTCTATCCGAACGTTTTCTTTTGGAACTTCCGGCTGTGGCAAATTTGATATCGCTTGAAGTATTGCTGTCAGCATCTTCATTTGTATCAAATTTGTCAGAGTCAGACCCCCCTATTGCGCCCCCCTGCATATTACGGCTAAAATCTTGTAACCACTTCCAGTCATCTAAGCCTAGACTAGTATCTGAAGCGGCTACAAAATTCATGTCGTCTAGCAAATCATCAATGTTCGCAGCACCCCCGACAGTTTGAGGTATCACCTTTTCATCAATGGGAGTACTCAGGAGTTGATCCACAGTAGACAAATCGCCATTTTTCAACAAGCTTGGAATATTAGGGTCTTCATTTTGAGCAATGTTCTGAAAATACAAAAATTGCGGTTTGTTTGAATTAAACAATTTTGCATACTTTAATAGAATAGAATTTAAAATATGTCTGCAATTTATCAATAGCACTTAATAACCTACACTCACATACCCAAGCTAATTCAACAAGGTCCATTCCTTCAATATTAGAAATAGTTCGACTAGGACCTGGAGTTGGCGATGGAGTCATCACTCTTTCGGCATCTTGCGGGGCATGTTCAACCCCACTATCTAAATTCTTAGTCAGTCTAAGAAGCCTTTGAATGGTGTCGTCTGTGGCGGCCTGGAAAGATATTTAATGTCAATGATATAGACAGAATAAAACAAAACATTTTCTTAAAAAGAATCGGTTGTAATTTGTGACACATTTATCAGTCCTCTAACAGTAATCACCTTCAAACTCTGAGTTGTCGAGACTGTAACAGGTTCCTCTGAACAGTCAGGAGTCGCAGCGTATGGTTCGCTTCTCTCCACTGTATTGTAGCAGAGTGTAGCTAACTCTCTGTCAGTTTCACTGTCAAACATCTCATCCTCAATGTCTTTTAGGTTGTCTCTTTGAATATTGCCACCGGGGGGGTCATTCTTATTACAGTACGCCACTAGTTGACTATCGCTCACACCGTCAAACATCTCAATCTCCAAAGTTTCCTGTTGCCTCGGTTGTACCTACAGAAGAGTAACGGTTTATTTATTTATTTTTGTCGTAAAGCAAAATGAAATGTTACAAAAACAAAAGAGAATGTCATAAGCGCGTTACCTGGCTCGATAAGCCACGTAGTAGCATATCTGTTTGAGTGTCAAAGAAAGGGCTCGCATCAAACTCCTCAGGTTCACTTTTTCTTGGAGGACGCGGCGGGCATGACAACTCTGCGCTCTGACTTGACATACGGGACATTAGATTGTCTAAACTAATATCCCCATTCATGTGCTGTAAAAATAAAGATACGTAATCAAAAAATTAAAAATATATAAAATAAATGGATTAAAATAGAATAAAAAAACAGTGAAGGAAGAATATCTCTACATCATTTGACAATACATTAAACAATACATGTCACAACAAAGAAATCAAACTCACATTGACCATATCTTCCAGTTGCTCGTCATGCCGATTTACCATTTTGTCCCCGTTAACTTCAGATTCCAAAGAGGGTTTCGAGTCCATAGCCGAAGAGAAATGAATACAATGAAAATAACATATCATTTTATCTTAAATAGTCGTGTGTGCGTGTATGCGTGTGTGTGGGATTATGAGATCATGTGTGTGTTTGGACGTCTGCGTGCGCACGTTTGTGTGTCTGTATAGTGGGTAAATCTTGTAACTTCTCAGTACTGTAAGAGTAAACAGGCTTACAAACTTACAAAATAAAACAATAAAATGGATAAAGTGGAAAAAGTATTAATTCCCTTTCAAGCCAAGACCGCAATAACAGTCGCGGGACCGAGTCAAATGGGTAAAACCACATTTGTTTTAAATCTGTTAAAGAACAAGGAGAAGATGTTTACGGAAGCTCCAGACGGAGTGCTTTTCTGCTATTCTGTTGACCAACCATCTTTAGAAGCTGCTGAGCGAGAGATACCTGGTTTCACGCTACACAAAGGACTCCCCACCCTTTCGGACATACAGGCCATCGGAAATAGCCCTGTGGTTGTTTTGGATGACATGATGGAAAATGTAGTGGCTTCATCAGATATGGCGGAACTGTTTACCAAGGATGTTCACCATAAGGGATTTACCTTAATATTTATCATGCAGAACATTTTTGAGCAAGGAAAAAAATGCCGAAGTATAGCTCTTAATACACAATATCTGGTTCTATTCAGAAATCTGCGTGACATTTCACAATTATTTTCATTAGGCAAACAGATATTTCCACAGACCCCCATGAAGATAGCAGAAGTTATGGAAGATATAGCCTCAGACAATCCAAGAGGGTATCTTATTATTGACAATACATGTACAGCTTCACCTCAGACCCGGTTGAGAACAAAGATTTTCCTGCGAGAACACCCTGAAGTGTATTTACCTTCATAGAGGGAGCTGTAAATGAATGCGATATATATACATATACATATATATATATATATATACATATACATATATATATATATATATACGGGTGTATATAAATAGCGAGAATGTATTCTATTTTGTCTCATTTAGTGTAATGAGGGTATACGTTTAAGATGTCGGCACGCATTGCACGTCAAATGCACTTTATCCAGACACTGCTGAACAAAAATATAACTTCGAGACAGAAAACCCATCTTCTTCGCAGAGCTTCCAAAGAACAGACATTAGCGCTTTCAGAGCTTGTAACCAATTTTCTTAAAGGGAATATTGAAGTGACCGAACAAGATAAAAAGCACCTTTTCAAATACAAGGACGCGTATAGAAGACTTTCTCAACCGACGGGCAAATTACTGTGGGGTCAGCGTCAAACTCTACTTGTAAAGTACGCTAAAGCTCTCACAGTGCTGCTGGAAATTATAGAGCCTAAAGTACGAGAACTGCTACAATGAAATTCAGTGAAAAACATATCATCATACCTCATGAGAAGTATGTAAAGCTACAAAGTCGGCAACGCCTACCAGATCATGGTGACAAAACAGATTTGTGGGTAGCTAAAGTGCCAACGGCTCATAAAAGAGTCGCGAAAGCCCTGCTGCACTACCTGCCGATTACAGCAAATGAAAAGGATGAAGTCATCCTAGAAACAGGTCATATCTTACCAGGGAGTGACATCAAGGATATATTAGCTTTTACTCAAATGAGCGGGCAACCTGAACCTACAGGTATAAGAGAAATATATGCAGTACTGGCCAATGCTGATACTCCTCCACAACTTCTCGGAAACCCATATGTGAGAAAACTGGTGAGGTCTATCGGCGATCTTTATTCCGAAGAAAGCACATCAGAGACTGAGCCATTGGAGGTGGAAAAGGAAAAACCGAAAAAGGTAGACACTACCCCTGAAGATCCCAATTTAGACGGACCCTTTCAAGATCGAGTTGAGGCGCTTACTTTTCACCACGCACCGCTTCGGAGCACCCGCGTAAAAATAGTCAAACAGCTACAAAGTAAATCTAAAAATTACAAACAAAAATCCAAATTGAATTGGGTAAGATTATAGCTCAATAATGGCCAGAAAAAGGCGAGATAAGCCTGCAAACCTTGACCATTTTCTGCAGACACGATATTACGATCCAAAACGCCCGGGTAGCTACGGTAGTGCAACCCGTCTGTATAATATCATTAAACAGGAGGGGCGATTTAACATTGCTAAAAGTGACATTTCCAATTGGCTAAAGAAACAAAGTACATATACTCTACACAGAGGTATAAAAAGAAAGTTTCCGAGGGTACGAGTCATCTCAGGATTAAGAGATGCACAGTTTGATGCGGATCTAATTGACATGTCCAAATCGAAGTATGCTTCAAAAAATGATAATATGAAATACATCTTAGTAGCTGTAGATCTTCTCTCTAGATATGCATTTGCCGAGCCCCTCCCTTCAAAGACGGGGGCTTCAGTCGCTTCAGGTTTTAAACGTATATTTGCACAAGGACGAGTTCCAAATTCGATTAGGACCGATTCTGGATCGGAATTTTTGGCCAAACCTGTACAAGAGCTCTTTAAGGCAAAAGGAATTCATCATTACGTTACCACTACTGAAGTTAAAGCAAACTATGCCGAGGCTTTTATACGCTACTTTAAAAATCGACTTTTCAAATATATGACCAGTAGACAGTCTCCACGATATATTCATATAATTCCAGACCTAATCAAATCGTATAATGCAACTCCACATTCCAGTACTGGAATAGGGCCTAAAGATGTGAACCGCAAAAACGAAGAAAGCGTCTGGGATAAATTGTATCTTAAACCCGAAATTTATGCCAAAGCGTTCCACGAGGCTGTAGCTAAGAATGGGATTAAACGCAACCCGTACAAGTTTGCCATCAATGACACGGTGCGTACAACATACCTCAAAGGAAAATTAGACCGAGGATATGATCAAAGTTGGACTCAGGAAGTGTTCAGAGTAAGAGATCGCGAGTACCGAGATTCCATTCCTGTGTATAGATTAGAAGATTTGAAAGGTGAAGATATAGGCTCTATTTTTTATGGACCTGAACTGCAGAAAGTCATTTACAATCCCAGTGGAAAATTTAATATAAACAAGGAGTTAGCCACCAGGATTCGGAATGGAAAACCTCAAACTCTTGTGTCATTTGTAGGCTGGCCTTCTAAATTCAATGAATGGATTGATACCTCCAAAGTCAAAGCTATTAGGAACTCAACAAAGGACAAAAGAACAGGGAAATAAGGGGTCTTTATCTTAATGAGAAAAAAAAGGACAGACTACTCTCTCATCCTATTCAATTAGACCCTGACCCTCGAGACGTCAACATGTATGTCTACCTATCAAGTTCAGCCTCTGCGGAGTATTTTGACAATAATAAGCCTCAGCATTTTCGAGTGAAGCTACCAGTGAAACTTCAACTTAGCGATAATTGGGTAGTTGGGGTTGCGGATATACAACTACCTGATTTCGCCGAGGATTATTCTACCCCGTATATCACAGTTAACTCGCCCATATGTTCGGAAAGCATCCATAATCAGCAAATGCAGCCTATCCTAAAACGCATTTATGCCGATGACGTTTATGGGTCAAACCTCATATTTGATCCCATTTATTACTCAGCTGTCAATTTGTCAGAATGTGACGTCATAGAAATATATATAAAGGGCGCTACGGGTGAATATTCTTCATTTCAAGACGGAACAACAGTTTGTACACTGCACTTTAAAAAAGGACAAAAATACCAAGTATAAAGATGATCATGCACTACCGGAGTACTCATGGGATGAATCCTGAGCCTTTCATTCATCATTTCCGAGAGCAGGCCGCAGGAAAATCTCATCAGCGTCAAATAATATCCGGTTCGTATGGAACCGGAAATAATCAACGAAAAAAACAAGGTCTTATTATCGTCAGTCATGCGCGTACACCGAAAAATAAGAACAATGAAATTACTAGAATAGAAACTGTGGACCCCGTGGAAGGGGCATCCAATCAGGCAGCAGCGTTGCTAAAACAAGATATAAAAAAAGTACCAGAGCCCAAAATTCGTCAGTCGGGTAAACATCGACTTCAACGAAGCAACACCTCTAACGGCAAGGCTGCAAAGAGGACTAAGAGAGCGAGAGACATATTTACGGATTAAGAGACTAAAGGTGACATAATGGGTGACACGTCTGTGCTCCAGGGTGCTGATCTTGCATATTCTGAACAATTAGCCATCTTCTCAAAGCCTGTGCAAAATATCGGAGTCAGAAACATATCTTGGATTCCATATTTTCCGTCAAATGAATTCTATTCTCAAGGAGTGGTGGAATGGAGAGTAAGCGGTACAGGGACAAGGTATATCGATTTGAAAAGAACTTATCTCTCAGTGAAGTGCAAAGTAACTTTAGCAAATGGAGACCCCTTACCTGCTATTCCTATGGACGATCCAGACAATGTACCAGAAGCAGCGAGAGTCGGTCCAGTGAACAATTTCTTCCATTCTTTGTGGTCTCGTGTAGACATTTCTATGCAGGACAAGCTGATGACACCTGCAGATCAAAATTATCCATATCAAAGTTACTTTTCCACTTTATTGGGTACAACAAAACAGGCTAAAGACAGCTATCTACAAAGTCAATTGTATTATCAAGACACCCCTGGCTTCTTTGGAGATCCTGACCCCATAGCGGGTGGAAATAGAGGATTACAAACACGAATGAGGTACATACAGGAATCCGACACTTTTGACATGGAAGGGCCTCTATTGTGCGATATCTGTCAAATGGATAAATGGATTCCCAATGGCATAGAGCTGAAGGTGAAAACTTATCCCACATCTTCACCATTTCGATTGATGTCAGCCTCCACAACTCCAAATTATGTTGTGAAACTGGTAAGCGCTGTATTGAGAGTATGCACCGTGGAGGTTGCACCAGAGGTTCTCCTTGCCCATGGCGAAATCCTACAAGATCAGATGGCCTTTTTTCCGTTCACAAGAACAGATATAAAGAAGTTTGCCCTGACTAAGGGTTCTTACTCTTGTGATTTGAATGACCCTTGGCAGGGTGCAGTACCTACACAGGTTATTCTCGGAATTACTTCTGAGAAGGGCCAACAGGGTGATTACTATGAAAACCCCTTTGAATTTGTCCATGCTAATCTGAACTTTCTTCACTTAACAATTAATGGCCAGGATTCAGCTCAGAAGGCAATAGAGCCTGTCTATTCATCAACCAACAATTCCTTCAAAGGTGACTACATGGATGCCTTTATGACCTTGTATAGAGGTCAAAATCTGGAAGCTAGCGAGACTGACCTTGGAATTAATAGAGAAAATTATCCTCAAGGTCTGTGCCTTTATTGCATTCAAATAGACAATGAAGTTCTGGAGGATAATGACTTTTTTCCAGTAACTCGCAAGAGAAACGTACGAATAACTTTGAGATTCTCAAAGGCCCTTGAAAAATCTATGGTTTTGATTGCATGCGCAAAGTTCCCAAGTGCTTTCAAAGTGGACAAAAGTAGAGTCGTGTATCTAGCATGAATGGAGCGTGTCTAAGAAAATGGCTTAATGCTATTCCTAATACAGCCTCTATGAATATACAAATATTCTCAGCTGATGCATTGAAATATGACATAAAAATTGTCAAAAGACCCTGTGTATGGGTTGTGAATACAGCGCTCATAGAGGATAAATGTATGGGTCACTGGGTGGTATTTTATTTTCGTGATCTATCATTTGGTGAATTTTTTTGTAGTGGGGGTAGAAAACCCAGTAAATATCATAAGTACTTTAAAACATTTTTAAAAACAAACACTGTGTCATATAACATAAATAATAAAAAGCTTCAGCATAAAGACTCTGAAGTGTGTGGATACTATTGTTTACTATATATTTACTATCTAAGTTTGTTTCAAAGTAGTGACGATTTTTTTTCTTTATTTAGCACAGACCGTCATTTAAATGATAAGTTAGTTGTCAAAAAGATTATGGAAATATCTAACACCTAATCAAAATAATATATATTTGATTCATAATAATTAAGTCAAATCTTTTGTTAATTTGTCCTTAAACTATGAAAAAGTTTCATGTAATTAAAGAAAAAAGTATGTTACTAAGGGGAAAATAACGAGTGATTAGCTTTTCCCCAACACAATACCAATATATAAATATTGTGAACTTTGTTTTTCACAATTAACAATCTGTTTAGGAAAATTAAAAAAAAATGATCTTTGTATTTAATATTAACAGTATATATTGAGGGGGAAAATAATATGTGCTTAGTTTTTCCTACATAACAGAGTCGCTATATATAAAATGTATTGAAAAGTTATTGTATCACAATTAACAGATTAGGGAAAAAATAAAATATGCTGATTGTGTAGTAAAATCTGTTTTGTTTTATTTTAATTTCTAAAAGATATCTAATAAAATTGTCAATTTGAAAGAATTAAACTCCAATTAATATTGGTCCGATAAAAACAGAAGGAATTCTTTATTTATTGCAATCAGCTGATTGCTATTCCTAATACAACTTCTATGAATATACAAATATTCTCAGCTGATGCATTAAAATATGACATAAAAATTGTCAAAAGACCCTGTGTATGGGTTGTGAATACAGCGCTCATAGAGGATAAATGTATGGGTCACTGGGTGGTATTTTATTTTCGTGATCTATCATTTGGTGAATTTTTTTTTTGTAGTGGGGGTAGAAAACCCAGTAAATATCATAAGTACCTTAAAACATTTTTAAAAACAAACACTGTGTCATATAACATAAATAATGAAAAGCTTCAGCATAAAGACTCTGAAGTGTGTGGATACTATTGTTTACTATATATTTACTATCTAAGTTTGTTTCAAAGTAGTGACAATTTTTCTTCTTTATTTAGCACAGACCGTCATTTAAACGATAAGTTAGTTGTCAAAAAGATTATGGAAATATCTAACACCTAATCAAAAAAATATATATTTTATTCATAATAATTAAGTCAAATCTTTTGTTAATTTGTCCTTAAACTATGAAAAAGTTTCATGTAATTAAAGAAAAAAGTATGTTGCTAAGGGGAAAATAACGTGTGATTAGCTTTTCCCCAACACAATATCGATATATAAATATTGTGAACTTTGTTTTTCACAATTAACAATCTGTTTAGGAAAATTTTTAAAAATGATCTTTGTATTTAGTATTAACAGTATATATTGAGGGGGAAAATAATATGTGCTTAGTTTTTCCTACATAACAGAGTCGCTATATATAAAATGTATTGAAAAGTTATTGTATCACAATTAATAGATTAGGGAAAAAATAAAATATGCTGATTGTGTAGTAAAATCTGTTTTGTTTTATTTTAATTTCTAAAAGATATCTAATAAAATTGTCAATTTGAAAGAATTAAACCCCAATTAAAATTGGTCTGATAAAAACAGAAGGAATTCATTATTTATTGCAATCAGCTGATTTGTGAAATGAATTATATCAAAATCTCTTGATATTTTAGCTAAAGACACTCTGTGAGCTCAACATATTTAAACAAAAACAAAAAAAACAAAACAAAAAACAAAAAAAAAACTTACCTTGATATGATGTATTCTGTAATTAACAGCTACAGAGCACATGGACAGGCTCTGCAGTCTCTGTCTCTTGAGGTCAGACTGCTACTGTGTTGTGGGAACATGGAGGGGTTTTTATCTTCTCCGAGTCCTGGCTGCAGGGGGAGGGACCCCACTAATGCTCTAATACCCTCAATCAATCACATGTGTTTGTATATTGATAAAGACATCTAGTGCAAATGTTGACAGATCTTAAGCTTACATGTGCATATGACAATCATGTAGCTAGAATTTGGTAATGGTGTTGCAATTTGGCAATGATGTTTTAATTATGGCAGGTGGATACAACCATGGGCTGTATGACACATGAGAAAAATAATTTAACTATATGAAATGCACATAATTTTTGGTTTATTGTTTATTGTGAATTGGGAATCTGAAAAATTTAATTTTGATTGTGTATATAAAGTTAATCAGATAACTATATCTAAAAGCAGCAAAACTAACAGAATGTCAAATTTTATTTGTGTACTGAGCTGTGACACAAAGATAATCATATCGAAGATGGGCAAAAAAATAAATAAATAAATAAAAAATTGAGAATAATTGTATAAACTTTGTCAGTACAATAAGTACATATATATTCAAATGTTAATGGATCTTAAGCTCGCAATTGCAGAATTTGTAGCTCGAATTTGATAATGGCATTTTTAATTATGGTTGGTTGATACAACCATGGGCTGTGTGAAACATGAGAAATATAATTGAACCATATTAAATGCATCATATTTGGGTTATTGGCTATTGTGAATTGGGAATCTGAAAAGTTAATTTTGATTGTGTATACAAAGCTAATCTGATAACTATATCTAAAGCAGCAAAACTAACAGAATGTCAGAATTTTGTGTACTAAGCCATGGCCTAAAGATAATCATATCTAAGATAGCAAAATAATTGTGCAAACTTTGCCAGTACAAGCTGATTAAATCCATACCTTTATCTATAAATTTCATTACTATAAATTGATTGAGTTATATTTGGAAAGAAAATGTAACAACACAAAGACATGCTTCAGATTAAAAAATAGTTTTATTTGACATTTTTATTAAAATAAAAGATTGGTTTGCTTCCATCAAAATCAGCTTTCTATACTACAATACATTTAGACCCTGAGGACATTTTTTTTTTCAGGGGGTATCACACACTTGTTGAAATAACTCCACAAATTCAATTTTCAACAATTTAGTTATACAACAGTCTGCCCTAAGCTTGTCAAGAGTATTGTGTGAACATCCAAACGCCTGACACGCCTCAACAATAAATTCTATTTCATCATACCTGTCAGTCAATTTAAGTGAAGTGAAAAGGATTCGCATATACTTTGTTAACATTTTTCCATCGATACATTTAATGGCCTCTGGGAGTTGAAGGTCAATACAACCCTCTGCCAGGCAACCATCTAACACACCCATGTGGGCTGATGGCTCTGCGGCTTCTCCGATACACCCCCTGCATGTAGCTTGGATCATTTTCTGTAGCTTTCTGTATGTCAGAAATAAATGTAGATTTTTACACATTATAAATAGACTAGGAATAGGTGCCCTCTCTCCCAATATGGTGACCCAGATATCAGTGGGGTCAGAGGTCATGATAGCATGGCTTTTCTGAGCCCTATTCGCTACCTCTCTACATTTTTGCTCAGAAAAAAATATTCTGGACTCTGAAATTTGATCTTCAACACTAAGCCTGTACTTATATACAGTAGTTGAGACATTTTGCCAGGGTAATCCACGTGACCTTTTTTTGGTATAAAGAGGTCTTTTTCTTAACGGTGCAGCAGGACAGTGTACCCCATCATATTCAGATGAACAATTTTGAGGTGTCTTTTCAAGTTTTCGCTTCTTGGATTCTTGTAGAAGTGTGGAAAGTTTGTGAGTTATTTCGGCATATACAGAGTTTAGTTTTTGTATTTCATTTTTTGTAAATATGATTGTCCGGTCCATCGTAAACTTGCCCTCTTCATCTATTTCACCAAATTTTACCAGGTAGTCTGTGTCAACCTTTGAATAGTATATACTAGCAGCGTGTCTGAGGTGAATTTTGATCCACAGGTCCGTGCCATCGTTAACACCATCAGTCAGTTTTGAAATGTGATCATTCAGTTTGTCCATGACGCCACCATACACATATACAGACTTCCATCTGTAAAATATAGAATATAACAAATTATTATATATCAGAATAAAAGTGATAATTACAATTGAATAGACAAGAATATGCATTTTTGTATAACATCAAAAATTAATAAAACAGACAGATTTTTGCAATGTATTATATATATATATATATATATATATATATATATATATATATATATATATATATATATATATATATTTATATATATATATATATATATAATATAGTTAGATATAAAAGAATTCACTTACGTTTTTGCTGATGCAATATATTTGCAAAATGCTACATATGGACTGTTCTCGCCTCTCGAACGCACTTCGATCCTGAGGTGATCGCTTAACAATTTAACCATTCCAATACCCTTTGATGAATAGAATTCTTGAAGTTGTTTTTCAGCCATAGTTGCTTTTAATGTAGATAAGTAACAAAAACTTTCATGGATAAAAATTTAATAAATGTTTACTTATATATATGTTATTTGATATCACGTGATCCTTTTATCAGCTGTTTCCAAAATGTGAGGTCACATGACCACCTTATCAGAGCGTCATTGATCTGATTCCAAAATGTGAGGTCACATGACCAGTCACGTGACCCCCTTATCAGATAATCCCCCTTATCAGTGTGTAATTGATCTGATTCCAAAATCAGAGCTTGATTCCAAACTACACACTATATGCCCGGATCCCACCAGGAGGACCACGCAACATGTTATGAGATTCATGAATTTATTTTATGTAATACCAGTATACTGAGGCCACGAGCCGTGGCGCGGTTGGTTAGAGCGCCAGCTTATTAGCACCAGTTTTTCTGTGGTGATCCAAAGGTCATGGGTTCGAACCCCGGCCGTGCCGAGATTGAACTCATGATTCAATTCCCCATATGAGCTGAGGCCGGTTCCTAAAGGGTTAACCTGTTGTCCATGTAAATCTGTGACCGGATTGGTTGTCATGTCAAGGACCTGCGACATGACAATTCAGTGAGGCAGCACTATATCTGCTACAAGTAGGTCTCATCACGAAATAACTGAAATAATGTTGAAAGTGATGTAAAATCCCAAACAAACCAGTATACTGTCATACGAATACTTAGAATATTTACTTCATTCATAAATACGTGTATTGTGATTAATATAAACATCAGAAACACGACGATTTGCCTTAATATGTTTCTCCTTATTGCGCCTCATTTGAAACCTTTCAGTGTTTGTTCTGTTATAAAAGGACTTATACAAAAATTATTTTATAATATAACCTAGACTAAACGAAAAACAATTTCGTGTATCCTTTATTATAATACATATCAAAGAAATATTAAGAAGAATGGATCTTGATGAATGCCTACATTTGTTAATAATAATGATAAAAACATTTTTATAGCCCTGATACCAGACAAGGTCTGTTCATAACGCTGAAAATTCTAAATTTGATAATTCTTAAATAAGTGTATAGTTATGTAGTCATATGTTGCGGCTCATATTAAGCCATTTAAAGGACTTTTATAAAGAATATTTCATAATACAACCTGTAGAAGAATCGAGGGAAACAATTTTGTTGTTTTGTTTTGCCATAGTTCTTTATTATGTGATTTCAGATGTAGAATTGAGGCCGCACCGCTTGGCGCGCACCAAGCGTGCAATGAAATGGTACGCGAATCGCAATATGACCCTCCGAGGTTAACTATGTGAATATGTCTATATACAGGGACAGTAAAGAAGGAAGAGCAACGGCCACAGACAGTCATGCTTGCCTGCCCTCCAGATGAGATACCCTCAAGAGGGATGAGAGCGAAGACTCTAACTGAGCCGCCTACACCTTTGAGGGCAGGGAGACATGGGGGGTAGGGGGGTGCATTCGCCTAACACGCACAGGGTCCTTTGTCTTGTGCGGACAGCCATGTGTTTGATGTGACCTCCTGTCGATATGGGGTTAGATAATCAACTGTGACATTTGTTTTCAAACTGTTTAAATCAGTCATCTGTTGTTCACATGTGTTGAGGTTTATCGTATTTTGTCAGTTAGTCTTGGAGGGTAGAACAGATGTACAGTACTGGTTTAAGTGCATTTTACAATTATCTATAAAAGTGCGAAACACTGACTATAACAGAACTTGAACTTATTGTTGTTTTCAGCAAGATGTCATATCCCAGTGGTTGTCTCCAGCGTTAAATGATTGTTGTCTTGAAAACTGTGAAAAAAAACTTAGGCAGGAGTGGGTTTGTCATTGTTGAAGATATTTCGATAATAGGAGTACTTGCTGGGGTTGCATACAGTTATAACTCTCACCCGGGCTGACACCTGAGCGAGACACACGGAGACGCCGCTATTTCCGTCTCGACCTTCCCAATGGCAGGTGTACAAGTTGCTAATCGTCGCACACACTGAGCGGCCCTTCACGTTCCCTGCTGGAGGGTATCAAAGCAAACCAGCTTTATCAAAGTGATCCTATGAGGTCTATGCATGTGTGTTCCCCGTTCACACTTGCACCATCAAACACTTCCCTAAACACACCTGCCAAGACATGGACCACCATTAAAGGTTCCTTCCTTATCCGGAGTACTAGCTAAGTATGCCTTAAGGTGGAGGACGAGTTTGGAGTTTATTGCTAGTTCAGGGAGTTTCCTGTGCCAGAATGGATGGCATGGAGGAAGACATATTTACCTTCAGTGTTCACTACACTGACATTGTGGACCAAGAAAATCAGGTAAGCCACACATCAAGCTGAATGCTTTCAAAACATAACATATCTATCTAATCAAAAAGCATTGGTGTCAATTTATGACACATTAGAAAGCTAATATTTGAAGACAGAACGATTTCAAAACAAACAAGACACGGAATAGGAAGTTTTGAAATGAATTATTGTTGACTGTCTGGTCATTTGTCACACTGACAACACAATATTCATTAGTATTTGGTCCTAGTTTTAGGGCGCAGTTTACAATAAGTTAAATCTTGAGAATGATACATAACACCTGTGGTGATAACACCTGCTCTTATATGTACATTAATGACAAAGATAATGACTCATATATTATCACCATTTTCATGTTTACAATAACATTACATAACCCCAAATGTCCCTTGTCAAATACCCTTAAAATAGTAATGTCAGTTATATAACTAAAAAATCCGACGGATGCTGCCGCGGTTTGAAATAAAAGATATTATAAAGAATATAGTATATAAGGTTAGTAGTTAAGTACAAAGGCGGACACAGGTAGAAACCAGCCATGCAGGCGAATGCTCCATATCCCACTATACAATTCACCATATACAGCTGTTTCTATATGGATATGCCGACTGCCTCGGCCACAGCATCCAGATGTCACCAGACCGCAACAAGCACCGGAGTATTATGTATCTGCGTGGATTAGATTCATTAAAAGTGATTACAATACATGGATAGATTAAAATCAGATTAACATTAACTAATTCGTGTGTTACCCTGGGTCAAGCTGCATTTTCACAGAATACCATTGGATTTTACAATAAAATGTTTCTATCTATTTGATAATCTCTTCATATAATGATATGCTATAACAAAATGAATCCGGTGAATATTTATAAAAGATACAAGACTTGTGTACATTTTCCTGACTTCTCTATTTGTGTTTGTTAACCTGGTTCCTGTGAACTGGCAGGGGTTGGTTTATTGTGAACATCGTTAACAAACCGAAGCGTAGAGCATAACCCTCATCTCCCCACTTTAATACCTCCAATCCCCTTGCCTTGTTATGCTTAAATTGACAACTAAATGGGTCACACATCTTAACTTTTGTCTGGAGCTGTATTAGTTGGGTACTATGAATGGCTTTAAACATAATAAGGCCTGTTGATATGTCTTTTGTCAATAGACCTTGATGACAAGTGGTGGTGTTTAGGTGGTACAAGGTGATATAGCTATGTGATGTAACATCTCAAGTCTATAATTACACTCTCGCCAATCCAGAGGTCCTTTATATCAAACACTTTATGCATTGGAGAGCCTCTTAATTGGTTTGATTTCTTGCAAAAAAGGATTAAATTTCAGCGCAGATATCCAACAGATATGCTAACAAAGCTTGAAGAATATTACAGACTTCCCCCTGTGAGTTTGATCTGCTTATTAAGGCCATTGAGCTTAACACTTAAAAACTATAATTCATATTACCAAGTGCCATGTCCTCAATGGAGAGACATGTTCAAAACTGTATCCATAACAATATGTGCATATCACAAGCACATGTAATATTTTATTTAAGTGGTTCAATATGAGTTTCATATCAGGTTTGGAATAGAATATGTTGTAAGACAGTCATTCTCTGTGAAGAGAGTATGGGTTAATTTTGCACTTGAGTACTTCATATGAATGTGGAGTGTTCTTGTCCAGCATGCAGGTATTAAGAAAACAGAAGAGTCCTTGTGTCTGTAAGCATGGAGATCTTATGTGAGGGATTAGGTTCTAGAGTTGTGCATGTCTCCACACAATACTATGCGTCGGCATTATATAAGTCTTAGGACAACTAAACAAGCAAGCTCAAGGGTTGTCTACAGGGGAATTGAAATTTGAACATGTATCCGACAAAATGGAGGTCATATATCTTATATATCTTTATTTTAGATTATTATAAAGATTATTATATATATGAATATATATATATATATATATATATATATATATATATATATATATATATATATATATATATATATATATATATATATATATATATATATAATGCAAAAAAAACCCAGTACATTAAGACTCATTTAAAATTCCTGCCTGAAGGCTAACTTTTCCACATAAAATAAGCCCATGGGAACCAACAAAACATTTGGTTTTGAGGAATAATATCACTCTATAAATATAGGATTAACTATTACAAATATATCCTACTTTCTAATATAGCACAGCAGATGATGCCTTAAGTTCAAATTCTATGTTTGGTGACACTAAAATATGAAGTGAAATCATTAATACAAACATGACATATTGAAGGTTAAGCTCTCGGTGTGTACAAAGCAGATTGAAATAATACGGCCGTGACTCATTCAGGGATTGGGACGCACCGCCAATACACATATACCAACACTTGGTGCACCTCACTGTGGTCTCAAACCAAGATATTTATATATGTCGCATAGTGTATCAAATGTTTTACAATAAACTTTCAGCACAGGTCCATACCTGGCCAGCTTCCAAGCTCTCCTCTCTTCACAACAACCAGGAGAATATGTACAACAGAAAAAACGGACATGGCAAAATGTTGATTTAACCTGAACTTTTAACTTACTGAGAAGCTTAAGACATTAATCACGATCAAATCAAATTCACCTTTATAAATGTCACAGGTTTGATCCCATATTATAAAAAGTATATATTTTTGTGGTTACAGAATAGATTTGTGTAGACTATGGCGTGTTTATATATTGGTATTGTGGATGACCTCTTTGGGAGTGTTAAGAAAAAGTGTTTTGACACACGCCACAGCTCTTTACGTGGCGGATACGAACACCTTAATGGCTTACAACATGCCCCAAGCCCATCTGTATTTGCATGGCACAATCCTTTTCAAATCACTCTTCTTTTTTGCCAATGATCCTCCCACAATTTCAATTCATTTATTTTGATTTTGCATGTTTAATTCATTTTATCACGCATGTTTTATATGGTAAGTAACATTAAGATACGACGTGAGAAAGCTCTAAGCAAATATTTATATATAGCCTTGCATATTCTTATTTACCGACGGAAATGCCCTTAAAATGCCATCATTGCAAAGAAATGTTCAAAGGAATAACTTCAGAACAAAACTTTTCACATGAAGGATTTCTGCAACTGATAATTTCCTTCTGAAAAAGAAAATCCAGACATATTGCCCACGGTACAATTAATTTTTATATGCAGGTTGTAAGGCAGCGACGATGAAGGCCTCAGGGTAGATTGTAAAATATTAAGACCAAGGAGTAGATTATAATATATTTGTAAAATACACTTAATGGATCACAATATTTGGGAAACAGATGAGGGTTCACTTGTGCAGAATTATATCCAAAATAAATCTCTGAGATATTTGAGAAGTTTTATGATTTTCTGTTGACTATTTTACAGGATGACCCTGCCCACCAGACCACTGTGGTTGTGGATCAGGAACAAAGGACAGTGGAGTCCATGACGGGCCTGTGTAATGGACATATTATTGTGAAGAACCACATATTATCACCCACTGATATCCACATACAGACCCACAATGGCACAGGTCCAAATCATATAGTATCTCCAAACCCGGACACACAAGGTGTTATACAGAATGGAGTTTTACCAAATGGAGGTGTAGAAATGCAGCCCCAAATAACATCACCAACCATTGAGAATGGAAGCATTTTTAACGGAGAGGTTTATTTTAATAACAATAGCATACCATCATCAGTGTTCAGAAGCTCAGTGCCAGATCTTTCCGCCCACCAGATGGCACTACTTGCCACACCTTACAAATCACGAGCAAGACATTACAGGAAAAACAGTACCTCCAGTACCAGGAGCTTAAAATCAAATTCCAGACCTAACTCAGAGACTCAGTTCTCGCTGTGGACGGCCCAGAACAAGCTGCCGCCCTGGGCCCGGAAGGAGAGTTCAGACCGGATGTCGCTCTACCTGCTGGGCGGGGTCTTCCTTCTTCTCGTCGTCCTCGCCGTAGCCATACCTCTGGCTTGGCAACTCTGTAAGGAATCACGTCTTTTTTTCTTATTTTAAAAAAAATCAATGTAATATTTTAACACATAACGTGAATGATATTACCATATTTTTCTAAACATTCATAATACGTGAAGTGATATGTGACGTAATATGTGAACTAATATGTGAACTAATATGTAAAATAATATATGAAGTAATATGTGAAGTAATATGTGAAGTAATATGTGAAGTAATATGTGAAGTAATATATGAAGTAATATATGAAGTAGTATGTGAAGTAACATGAACTTGTGTTGCAGCCAAGGACGGTAAGGAGAGAGATGTGTCGACGGGAGCCATCGGGAACAATTTGACAATTTCATCCTCAGCTGAGTCATCCACTGGTACCTATGATTATAACTCGCAAACAACACAAACTGTATCAAATAGTAATACACGGAAAACGTATACGTCACCAATGACAGAACAGTTGCTTTCCTCATCTGACACACAAGCATCAGAAATGGAGATAAGCACAGTCCCTAACAACTCCACAAATACGTAGCAAAGATATAACAACAAAATGACACATCCAATTATATAATCTTTTTTTCATGGTGCCAAATTGTTTCGCAAATCAATATAAACAAAACATTATCCACTTTGTGAACAAGAAAAATGCTAGTTAATATCCTATTCTCGTATTTTCTGATCAAATCTTTACATAGAATTTTCCATCATGGGCCGTGGCGCTGGTGGTTAAACTTATGGAAACCAATATCTCTGTGGTGATCCAAAAGCCGAGTCAGCATTACATTTATCTTGCAATTTCTTATTTGACCCAAGGCATATTCCTGAAGGGTTAACCCGTTCTTCTTGTAAATTTGTGACCGGGCGGATTGTCATATCAAGGACCTGCGACATGACATTTCAGTGAGGCAGTACTATTACTACAAGTAGGTCTCGTCATGAAATAACTAAAATAATGTTGACAGTGACTCAAATACCAAAAGAAACAAGCACAGTTGTTTCTTATCAATGAATCATAGAAAACAAATGTTAAATTCAAAATCCACAGAACAAATATATTGAGGAGTAGGATACCTGCTGCTGATAATCAATTAGCCAAAGTGCAATATCAGGTACGTGTTCAGTCCCTAACGTATGTTCCGGCCTTGGTGTGTGTGCCTTCTTTATAATCTCATAAATCTCTCTGATAACAAAACCAGTTCCTACTATTCCTGGCAACACAGAGTTCCTTATTTATTCCCCTGTTTGTCTCTGATATTCTCCTGCTATGAAAAGAATGAGTTTCAAATATCCTCTTAACAATAAAAAGTTAGTCCCTAACGTTCCCATGGCATTAAACGAGTCCCTAATATCCAACTGTATTATGGTCAGTCCCTAACATCCAATGGCATTATAGTCGGTCCCTAATATTCCCTTATTAACTAATTATATGAAAGAGAGAAAGCATAATTATTGAGAATCAAACATGTCTTTCTTTAATAGACGGAATAGCAAATTGTATTGTTGAGTATCGAACTACGCGTTGAAACTTAAAGTTCATCTCAAATAATATGGCGCAAATGCTTAAAACTCACAGATAAATATCTACCGTACTTAACCTTATATACATATTTATGAATTTATATTTCTAATACAATTTTGTATGTCGATGAAATCAAAGTGTAGCATGAAATATGAATTCTTTGTTTATTTATCAACATGTGATATTCAATGTGATGTTATAAATATCATGTAAAAAATACTCATCAATGGCAATAACTATTTATGATACAACCATTGTCTGAACTAAACGGGAATCACAATTGAAGGTGCCTATTTGAATTATGTCAGCCTAGCATAATGATGATATAACTCTACATAAATTGCAAAATAACATTAAGGCAATCAGGGTCGATTACATTTTAAGGAGATTAAATCAAGTGAGCAGATTCCAAAATAGATTTAGACACCATACAGTACTAACAATCTGTGATATGACGTACTATTATGTATTCATGTACAAGGTAATCTGTAATAAAATATTCAAAGATAATATTTATAGCATTTATGGTATTTCAGAGTATTCTTTTTTAGTTTTATATATCTCAAAGTGTAAGTGTGAACTTTATACTGTCCTTGTGAACACTTGTATTCATGATGTTCTTTGCTCTAATGTTCTTCTGCACAAACCCGGGGACACCTTTGGTACTTCCAGATAACCCCTCTTCCCAAGTAAAGTCATATTGGAGATTATTAGCAGGGAAACCTCACAAGTTCCACAAGCCACCCACCCTACCACCCTACCCTATAACAAAAATATCCATGAAAATACTAATGCTGAAACAAGTTTTCATAATTGATAACTAAAGATATGCTGAAACTTGTTAAAGGTCCATGGCAGATATAAAAGAGACCCAGTGTGTGGGTATGAAACGACCCTTTACATATATGTGTAGCTGATCAGAGGTTTTAAGGTATTTTGAATATATTCTGCATGCGTTATACATAACCAACGTTTCATTTTCAAAATTATTGTACATTCATGTGAATTAGATTAAATAATGTTCTTTGAATGAAAAAAAATAAATCTTGTTAAAAAGTCTACATATTACAAAATATCATGATAGTGACAGTTATTTACCAGTTTAAATTTGATTGACAAGTGTGTAACCTCTGATGCTGACCACATGACTGCATTGGCTCAAAGTTTATGCAGGGGCTGGTTTCAAAACCTTACTACATGCACTTTGATGGTTTTTAATGGTAAAGCAATTGTTTACCTTCGTGATCCACTCACTGAAATGTAGAAATCTTATGAGCTGTTGTATATTGTTTTGATGGTTCAAATATACGTGCTTAATTTACAATTTATGCTCGCAATTATTTTGAAATTTAACAGACCAAATACACAATGTTACCAGTTTAGAATTTCCGATTTGTTTAAAATTTGATGGTGTCATCTAGTGGTCATATGACCTCTATATTTAATAAAAAATCAACTGATCAAAATACTAATATGTTATGTAAGATAATATAGATAAGCTTCAATGGGTTATTGGATTAACTGGATGAGTGAAAATATAAAACAAAACATAGCAATTATCTTTAATCTATGACTGGATTGCTGAGATTGCAGGACCATCACGTGTACACAGCTTATGTGCAATGCTTGTATACTACCAATGCTTATATTAGTTTATGTGATAAAGAGTTTCTTATAGATTGATATAACGCCTAAAAATGGAATGAAGACAGCAGACATGGACTTGACAATTGGCGTGTACTTTCGATATTATTATTATAATTGTATAAGATAAAACATGTTATCGGCAAGTTGCACACATCTGCCCTGCCAACGCTCAGCTTCTATGATATTTGCCATTAGGTAACAGTCATAAGTCCTCGCCTATGAGCTTCCCAGATAAGAAGGCTTCACCACCCAAGAGGCTATCTCACGTGATGGGCAGGTGCATCATGGGTACTCAGCGTCCCTGAAAACCTACTGATAGCAAACTCAGTAAGTTAGTTTGTATTTTTGTTCTGCTACACCATTCCATCATAGATGTTTTTGTTTCATTTGTATAGTCTCTTTGGGAATCAGACATTTAGCTTTTCTATTTTTCTACACTTTTGTTATGAATAATAATTAATTCATCTCCGTTATCAGTTATACACCGAAGCTATTAAGTCAGTGAAGAAAACAACATGTCTCTGTGCTCATTACAGCATGTGTTTTGCTTTAAATGTGCATGAGCTACAATGTGAGTTTGAATAAATGGCCTGAAAAATAATTGTTCAATGATCATTGTCACATGGCAGATGATTCAATAAAATTGCACCATACTGTATTGTTAGTATATAATGCAAATTGCATCAAACTCAAATGTGGTATCATATATATTTGACCCGAATAAACCACATGGTAACATGGTAAGGTGGAAGTTGTAGAACTTGCAAGTTGATATTGTATAATTATACAGAAATAATTGCATGAATAAAAATTCTTATGGGAGAATGATAACAAAGGACAGGAATCGCAATTACCTTTTTCAGGCTTCTGAAAAGCCACTCTTTGGTACTTTATATCATTAGATTTACAGCATATAATACGGTTACCACTAAACCTGGTGTATTCACTGACCCGGAAGTGAGGCAGGTGAGTTGTGTTCCCAAGATGGCGTGAGTGACATAATTAGTCACTAGGGGACAGCACTGGCGTCACCTCGGTTACATTATGACCACCGAGGGCACGAGCAGATAGCGTTACTGTCACAATGACAGTATCCCAGCTGTTAATGACACAGACATCCCAAGTCTACACCGCCCAAGCTTTGGGATTGCACATTTTCAGTCAAATAACATTCTAGTATAACATTAATCCGTCTAGCGTGGCATAACAAAACTGGTTTAGTTGATTAGCCTCAAAGAGAAATAAGTAACTCCATGTTACAATTCTTCATCATAAGAAAAGGTTGATAATCAGATAATCTATTGTTGTGTATTGGAATTGTAATGCATTATTATAAATTTTCAAAATTATTATTATTATTATCGTTTATGTAGAATCTACGTAATGCCAAGTCGTGCCAAGTATTGTTCTCGGAATGTGCAATTGAGAAGGTACTTTAGAAAAACCCAAAAAATTAAGACACTTTTCGTTTGATTGAAGCCCGTTCGTGCGGAGTTACTCTGTTGTCCTTGTAAATCTGTGACTGGGTTTGTGGTCATGTCAAGGAGTTACGATATTACAATTCAGTGAAGCAGCACTATATATGCCACAAGTAGGTCTCATCATGACATGACTGAAATAATATTGAAAGTGATGTAAAACTCCAAACAAACAAACATTAAAACAATTAAACAATATCATATTATCTTTAGATTACAAAATTGTAATATTGAATGGATTTTTTACAATATATCTCTGGTAATACAGTATATGGCCGATGTTTGTGTGAAGGATTTAAAGATATTCTTATTCGGGACAATGTTCACCGCAAATGTCTGTTTAAAATACTTTCAGGTGTTCTGCAAAGTTAGTCAGACCCTTCACCAGTGTTGATATCTTATTTTTTTTAAACTAAACAGGAATATTTCCATCATCAATTTCTCGAAGGAGTTTAAAGCTGACCTGTGCTAGGCAACTCTGAGTAGCGCAATGTGAGCGCCAGGAATGGCGCTGAGTTGTTCAGGATGTCAATATGGACATACTTTACTCACTATATGGGTTAGGCCATAGGGAATCTGGAAATCTAAGATAGGGCAGAAAATATTGATCTGTGCAATGCTAATTCTTCCTTGTATCATATAGAACTAAAGGGTTGAAAGCTGAAATCACAACCTTGGGTGTACTCTGAAGGGCGAGTCAGAATCATATCCTACCTCTGCCAGTATCGGCATGAAATCACGGCTATTTGTTCCGCACTTCAGCATACAATTACCATTTTTGGCTTTTGTATAATGCAAATTGTATAATGCACAATGCCACCACCTTACAAATGTATGTGCCTATTTCATATTCCCAAGGTATTTTTAAAAGGAATATATATATATATATATATATATATATATATATATATATATATATATATATATATATATATATATATCATCATCATTTTGTACAGACCTCTAAATTACAGATTTCCCCAAGGTATTTAGGTTTGCCCAACTGTTTCCCAAGGTTAAAATTGTCAAGGCAGTAAAACAAGATTCTTATTCGAAGATGCAATCCAACATAGGGTCATTAATGTTGAAAGTGGTGTAAAATCCCCAAACACACACATCAATACATATAGATAGCCGTTAGTCGCGCATGTCTGTAACTCTTGCTTTTCTCATACATTTATGGTTCAGATTATATTTGAACTAATTTCCCGACACTATATTCGTTAAAAACCTGGTGGAGAAAAACGGAATAACAAATGAGGAACCTGAACCTTGTGAATATGATTTATTCTGGAGATTATGGTGTCACTATCACAAAGAGTCTATCCCCATGTCATGAAGAGGTGAAATCTGAATTTCACTGTGAAATTTCACATACTTATTATGCAACAGAATTGTATGCCAAAATGTACATGCAGATATAAAAGTTTCTATATTCTTCGCAAATAAATGTAATCAGAGTCACAGCTCAGAGATTTTATTGTCTTCTGAAAGAAATTGGGAAAGTTACATCATTAGAATTACGTTAACCTTTTAGTCCATATTAATTAATGATGATGATTCATTATCCCCATGGAAATACGTTTAGAATATGATTTATTTTAAAGGTAAAACTATTTATGCAGTGTTGGGTACTTTTGCAATAATTAGTCCAACCTTTGCCCAGAAATTTGATAGATCTAGAAATTATGCAAATTCTGATTATTGCAAATTGTGCGAGAAGGAATTTATTTATTCACGACAATGCATGAAAAAAACTCGCACAGGGAAAGTTAAGACGGAAAAGAAATCATGGAGATGTCACTCCTCCCCAAACCAAGTGGAATTGTGCTCAAACCCAGAGAGTTGGAAAAAAAACATAACTTTAGGATATGTATAAATGAGAAAGTTAATTTTGGCAATCTATGAGAAAGTTAATTTTGAAGGGAACACCTCAAATTAACTAATAAGCATTCGATTGTAATTTTCACTGTTTCAATTGGAATACTATCATTTTATTCACAGAATAAATCCTGTAGTCACCCTAAAAATGGTTAAATGCAAGCCAAGTAGAACAAAAATGTTGTGGCTAGAGAGAGTTTTTTAAGTCTATAGGCTAGTGAGTTTATAATTCTACTGGTCCAATTTAAGATATATTAATTGTTTGTAATTAATAGACAATACTCGCTTAGAATACCTCCAATTTTCTTTATTATTATAATTGTGTATATTATTATAATTGTGTATAACATGTATATGCCTACTTTCACAGTGCCCAAGCAAGGTTCCTTCAAATAGAGAATTTTAAGCAGTCATACATGTACAAGGACATGCCTTTATCCATTGTTAAGGATCAGTTCCATTCTGTCTATATGTCCAAATCGTGCTTGTGATCGCATAAAACCTAGCATATTATTGTCTCACGCCAAAATATAGTAAGATGCCATGTAAAGTGCACAAAAAGATTCTGAATGTTGTAAATATGTCTATAGATCACAAATGTCTGTCCATACTCACTGCATGTCCTCTGACTTCCAAAAAAACACAAGAATTGACAATATATTCTACACATGTATACTTGATGATAACAAATTAAATGTTAACCTTTTCATGCCTTTTTACCTTTGCTATGAAATCAGATACCCATATTCACCTTTACTTTGGGGGCTTTTTATCAGTGAATTCCCCTCTTCCCTTGAGGTCAGGATAAGCCATTTCTTTCAAGGAAGGCTTGTTTTAATTGGTATTTCTGTGAAGACTACCATTAAAGAGCAACCAACAGCCATGTGACTTTCTATTGTGTATATTTAGTAATAAATTGTTGGATTATTTGCTGAGCTATGCTCAATAAGACAAAATCAGAGCGTCAAGTAGACCAAAATTATATCAGAAATGGAAAGTTGTAAATAATCAAAGTGTTGATAGGCATCTTAACACAGGAAAATGATGAACAGCTGAATATTTCCTTTGATTGGACGAAGGAAGGGGCTCAAGCCGGGGGCTCTGTGAGTGTGACCCAATAATACTTGAGTCTGAGACTACCAATTTAGACAGCCATATAATTCACCGAGAGCAGAGAAGGATGAAAAAGTGCAAACATAGGCAAAAGGACTGAACCAGATGAACCAGGAATGCATTTAGGGGAGGTCTAAATTACTTGTGGTTCCATAGCAGTTTGGAAACACAGTTAGGTGTGCACAAGATTGAGCATGATTCTCCACACTTGGCTCTCAACCTAGGCCACTATGCCACAGAGTTTTGGCTGAAAAAGGGACGAACATGACAGTGGCCAAGAGATGTCATCAGATCAAATCTGTGACATGTGACACATCATCTTTATCATCGTTATGAATATCATCATTAAAAAGTATGTTTTACATGGTTATATAAGTGAAGGGCGGGAAGTGGCGGGTTCGATTTCCTCTTCCGGCAGTGTCACTTTCACACTGGTCAAGGTCGACATGATATACTTAAGAATCCAGGAACAAAAGAGTAATGTACATATACATAACTGCCATATATATATATATATATATATATATATATTTAGAAGCTGGTACAGATATGAGGTACTGGAGGTATTTTTGTCAGACCTCATTATGGGGTACCATCTCATACCTTAATGTGTGTAGCAGGAGAGTGCCATCTGGTGTTAATAATGAAATTATTTTACATACCTCACAAATCTAACGTTCATATCAATATATATATATATATGTATATATATATATCCTGAATATATATATATATATATATATATATATATATATATATATATATATATATATATATATATATATATATATGTATATATATATATCCTGAATATATATATATATATATATATATATATATATATATATATATATATATATATATATATATATATATATATCCTGAATTATATGTTGAATATAATTTTATTATCCCCATGTTCTTTTTTCATATTAACAAATATGTGGAAAAAAATAATTGGAACATTAATAAGAACATATAATTGGTGACATATACTGAGCAGAGAGTTATATATCTGCAATATGGTATTTGAAATATTTGCTGTTTATAATTAAATGTAAGCATCACAATAAAGCCTGCATTTTATCATAAAATACTTTTCACTACTTCCACTGTCAGACATTGAAATCCTGTTTTACCATTTCCTGGAAACAGAGTTTATATGATATAATCTTTTTTTGAACGAGTGCGGATGTAATTCTTTCATATTGGGCATAATTATGGACTAGATGGGCTCTTTGATGGGCAAAATTTGCCTTCTATTAAGTTGTTCCACACCCACTTCCACAAAAAAAACTGTTCATAAGATTTTGTGAAGAAATACTGACTGACCAGATGCATACAGTCGTAATCTCACATCTTACTATGCATCATACCCAAGAGTCGCGTTTTCACGAATTTGACATAATTATGTCAAAGGTTGGCAGCCTAGATACTAACTATACTCCTGATAAAAGATTGTAGCCCTGCAAGGCCTCGATCTCTAGCAAGAATAGGTTATCAGGATACTGTTGGGCGATTCGTACATTTCTGAACATTGATTATTATAAGGAGATTGGCTTGAGACTTGAAGAATACAAGTATTTTGGCATTGAAAAGGTTTATATGAAAGAATTTTGAAAAGCAATCAATGACCCCATTCATGTAATAATGCAAGACATGTGCATGAGTACTAGATAACTTTTGAACTTTAGTTACTCTACAGAAGGGCATGGGTGCATTCAAAGATGGCTTGTACACGCCCATATCTTCAAAATATACGTTATCAGACAAATGGAATTCAACACGAGACTTACTCTATGGAGGACCTCGGATGTGTTTGATTGTGGTTTAGTTCAAATTCAGAAATCGCCATTTCTCTCAGTATTGTCTGGTATATCTCTGAGGGTGCTCCACAGCAACCATAAACAGAGGGTAATACATACTTGACCTTGACATTATTGATAGCAGATGTTTGTCAATTTATTTTTAAAAATTAACTTTATTGTTTAAAATTTCAGCCATTCAGGGGATTCCATTGGTTATATCTATGCCAGACCAAGTATCGAAGGAATGCAGATTTGAAACCAGTTACTTAAAATCATCTTTGTAAAGTCAAGGATCCTCAAGAAAAAGCTGGACGACGGTCACAGTCCCTAGCCAATCATCTATTAGGCGAAAACTAGCAATCATGTACACAGAACATAATTGGAAAACATATTTAAGATAATTTCTTTGTTGCTATGTTTGGCTCCGACTTAATAACAATACTTTTGTCTTTGGGGCCAAATATACAATTAACCTAAAATTCAAGAGAATTGCTTGATGGTAAAGTACCATAAAATGCGAATCTTTATGACATAAGATTTATGGAATTTGCTGAAATGTCTTTTTTCTGTTCTGTAAAATCCAAATTGTTTCAAATTAACCTTTACCTTTACCTTCAAATTTGACTGGCATTTACTTTTTTAGGACAAATTAACGAGACTCAAATAACTCACAGATTAATCCAATCCTAATTTACTGCTTCAATGTACTGGATTTCATTTATTACTGTACATTGTGTTCATGTTTTTGTCTATCTTTTCCATGCTTTTTTCAGTTTAAGATCATGATAGTAATAATGAATGTAGTTTTGTATTGATTTAATTTCAGCTCTGATTACAATGAGACTAAATATATTGTAAATTTTCATTCTGTATGGATGTGTTGATGGATATATGTATATGTCAAATTTGCTCTCATGACGTGTACCTCCCTTAAGAGAAATCAAGCACTTTCCCAACCAACCTTCGGCCATCTTGATTTCTGTTATGAGTGAACTCATTGAGTACATATCAACACATTAACTCCCTATGAAACTAACATCCAACCGGACTACTTTCCATATAACTTCTCCAGAAAAATGTGCACCACTCCAGTAACTGATTTTCTTTGTCTTATTACAATTCTCTGTTTTATGAGTATGATTTAAATATATAAAATGTGTATGGACATTATATGACACACCTCATATTCAATATAAATAACTAAATGCTAACCTTATATACCTACCTACAGAGAATCAACTAGAAAATGGTTAGATTTAAATGAGAGATGAGTTATAAATATCTGTTTCTTTATATCTATTTGCATTACTATTGATATCATCTTAGACAAACATATTTTTGGGAAATTTTACTCAACAAATTTAACTTTGGCTGTTGCATGAAATAGCTGAATATCCCTTTATAAAATAACTTGACAAAGTGATAAAGATGTTGACTATTTGTGTGATGTATCAGTGAGAAAGTCAAATCATACTATTCAAAATGGCTCAGTGGGTAAGACATCTGTCTCCCATGCTAAAGGTCTGGGGTTCGATTCCCGCCAGGAACAAGCATCTTTTTTTCTTTCTTTTTTTAATTCATGCTGAAACTGAATCTTCATTTTGAAGTTTTATTTTCGCAACATGCATATCAGAACATATAAAATTGAACCATTTTTTTTTATAGAAATTATAAAAAAATGGTAACTTTACACAATAAACAAAGGTGAAAACTTCATGCTGGGATCTTTTTAGAGCAAAATGAAAGTCAGAACACTTAAAATGTGTTTTTGTTTTCTTTTTTCTTTTCTTTTTTTTTTTGCAAATGTAGAAAATACAAAAAAATGTCTTTATTAGCAAAGAAATGGAACAATTTCAATTTTCATACAATGCTGTGACTCCCAAGTTTTCTACAGTACTGACACAGGGTGATACATGGCTCAGTGGTTAAGATGTCTGTCTTCTATGCTAAAGGTCCAGGGTTCGAATCCTGGCTGGGAAAAGTATTATTTTCATGCTGAAGGTGAAATCTTAATATTGGGGATCTGTTTGAGTGATATTTACTTCAGAAAATATAAATTGACTTGTCTATTGCAAATGCAGAAGAATATAAAATGGAACAATTTTATTTTGCAAACATAGACAATATGAATAATACTGACTTTATATAGTAAACAAATATAAAATCTTCATACTGGGGTAATATTTGAGCAATATGCATGTCAGAACATGGAATTGAATATGTTTTTAACCAACATAGAAATATGATAAATAGTAACTTTATGCAGAAAAAAAATATGAAATCTTCATATTCCAATTTTATTTTAGTTCAGACAAAAAAAGAATTACAACATGGATCCAATTTCAAGATTTTATCATAGACTTTAAACTTTGAGTAAGTTGACCATGAGGCCAACCTTGGGCATCAGTGAATATATCCAGTGAAATGCAATAGGTCCAAGTGTTTCAGCACTATCATGTGTCCCACAGGTCTGGTGATATGCTTTAACCTTTTCTCATGGCATGATTGCTCACTCAACATTTAGCCTGGATCCACATTTAAAAATAAACATGGACTGTACCTATCCAAGGTGTTGTTACAATTCATCAACCCTTTAAATATACCTGCAAACAATGCTCATTCTTAAATACATTCCATCAGAATGGTATGTTATATATTCCAAAATAATATCTTCAAAATGTGGAGTTGTCAATATTTGACCATATCAGTCACTGACAGGATGGAAATCAACAGGTCATATGCCACCTGCATGTGCATTTCTCTGTTGTCCAGTGAGATCAGCCAACAATGCATGTACTCATATGTGCAAAGATCACCTCTTGGAAATGGTGTCAATGCCTCTAAAATAGTTCTCTAGTTTCACAGTTGTTTAAACACTATTAACAATACATAATTAGAATTTCTATATTTGAAATAAGTTCAAATATTGCAATCATTATTTTAATCGTCAAATAAAACCACAATTTGATTAAAGAAACATGTGTAGTAATAATGCCTGATATGTGTTCAGTGATTTGCCCACTATTTTTGACATGTGAAAGTGACCACACACCCCACTAATCTGAGTACTAATCTCAGCAAGCAAGTGTTCCCAGCAGGACGCCAGCTCATATTTTTAATCTCTACCTACGGTACCCTTACCTGAGACTTTCCTCTTTTTGTCAGGTATGTTGGCTTAAGGGAATAACACGTAATGTTTTGCTGATCACCAACTTTTTCACCATTTCTAAATAATATCTAGGATGAATTCACTCACAGGTGGCATTGACATTCATTACAACGTCACTGGGCTATTTAATGATGAGATGATCTTGTTAGCAGAACGCAGGACACCTTGGGGAAAACTGTAACCTGATTACCGTATGGATGACCTTCACTCACTTTTTAATGCAACTGGTCTATCAATAGGAATTTATCCTCAACACAAATATCGCAAAAAACAACTTTCAAACTGCTGAGAAAAGCAGTATCTCTTCTACCGACTTAAGTGACTTTAAGTTGTCCCGAAGTTGCCCTTATATTGGATATTCGTGTGTTAACTGTAAAAATTAAACAAAATATATAATCTTTCTCGGGACTGCACTTTGAACATGAGCCGCCCCCCTTGCAGATTTTGCGGCGACTTTTAAAGCATTGAACAAGGGTTTCAACTACAGAAATATCAAGAAAATGTACTTATAAGATGAATAGGTGTGGATGTATAGAAACGTTCATCATGGACACGTTAAAATCTGCTGCTGGTTAGTTTCCATCATTCATTGACTCAATGCCAAACTTGTTGATGCTTGCATTGAAAAGCGAGCAGAATAGATACATAAAAAAGAAAAGAAACTTTTGTGACAATTTAAAGTGCATTTCAATTAATTTCAATATACTACAATGTAACATAGGCTTTGTGAAAGTAACTTTGCATGCTTTGATCTTTATAATGTTTAATATTGTTATGAATATTGCTTTAAGCGATACATATCAGACACATTCCGTTAGAAGCAAACATTATACTTTCACATGAATATGTGTTGTCTTTGTTTGGAGAATAAATCTATTTGTACCACTAGGCTGGATAGTAAATGCTGATGAATGTAAAATGTTTTACAGACTTTATATATAAATTATTACCCAAAATGCTTCGATTAAAATAGTTTCACAGTGATAGTTCAAAATGACAGAGAGGCAGACGACAACAGAGGGGCAGACGACAACAGAGGGGCAGACGACAACAGAGGTGTGGATGACAACAGAGGTGCGGATGACAAAACTCGAGGGACGGACGACAACAGAGGTATGGATGACAACAGAGGTGCAGACGACACCAGAGGGGTGGATGACAACAGAGGGGTGGATGACAACAGAGGGGTGGACAACAACAGAGGTGCAGACGACAACAGAGGTGCAGACGACAACAGAGGGACGGACAACAACAGAGGGACGGATGACAACAGAAGGGAGGATAACAACTGAGGGACGGACGACAACAGAGGGATGGACGACAACAGAGGGACGAACGCCAACAGAGGGGTGGATGACAAATGAGTGGCGGATGACAAAAGAGGGACGGACGACAACAGAGGGGTGGACGACAACAGAGGGGTGGACGACAACAGAGGGGCTGACGACAACAGAGGTGCGGACCACAACAGAGGTGCAGACGACAACAGAGGGGCCGACGACAACAGAGGGATGGACAATGACAGAGGGGCCGACAACAACAGAGGGGTGGACGACAACAGAGGGGTGGATGACAACAGAGGTGCGGACGACAACAGAGGTGCAGACGACAACAGAGGTGTGGATGACAACAGAGGTGTGGATGACAACAGAGGGACGGAAGCCATTTTCAAGCCATCATGACACTAGATGGCACCAGATAAATACATACAATTCAAACCTCACACTTCACTGTGCATCATCACCAAGAGTCGGGTTTCCAAGATTTTAACACAATTATTGCCATTGTTGGATCGTTATCAGTGTCCCTACATACTAAACATATCCCTCATTAAAGATTCTGACCCTACAAGATTTATGCATTCTTAAACATTGGCTTATAATTAAAAGATTGGCTTGAGACATGTCACATACAGAATACAAGAATGATTGGCATAGAAAAGGTTTAAATGAATAAACTGAAAATTGCACCGAGTGACCTTGGCTACGTCGCAACATGCGCCTGCATTGGTACCAGCATCAATTGACGCCCTTGATATTAAGTTTTAAACCTACCGTGCCAGTGACTTAAATTGGTCACAAGTACAAAATAATGTTAGTGGCTCGAAGGTTTGATATTATAAAAGATGTATAAAACTGTCGTGGAAATTATTTCTAATGTAACCTTAAAGCTTTCATGAAATCACAGAGGTCACAGACACATTCTCCCACGTATTAAATGAGATAATCCTTGCCCAACCACAGAAGGATATTCCAGGAGCTCCAGTTTAAACGAGTTCGACTCAGTCATTTACACAGGTTTGAATGGGTTTGTGCATTGGGGAACTGACATAACTGAATATTGAGGATTTAAACAATGCCAATAATTCATATGCGATACAAGGTCGCCATAATGGAATGTGGAAGTGGTGGGGAGAAGCCATTATTTTTGGCACGAAAGCTATTGTAGCGTATTTATTCCTATTGAAATACTCTGGTTATATTCATTTATAACGTATCTGTAATTCAATGTATTCACAATGTGGGAGATTTGAAATGAGAGCCAAACTTGAACAGCCCCTTGAGACATTTTGAGTCAGATTTCATTTTATGGCTATTTGGCCAACGGACAAGCAAAATCTATGAAGCACAGGCCCATACTGAAATGGAGGTCTTAAAACTATTTCTGGGCAAGTGTTTTTGTCAAGGTTTGTTAGATAGCTCAATTTATTTAGCTAATATTGTCTCTTTTCTTCATTAATGTCAGTATGATGCTCGATTTGAAGAGGTAAGATGAATTAAACTGCGGCCAGAAGAGAACAGTGTAACAAACCTTGCATATCACCCCAGCAGGTGTCAACTCACCGACCCAGAAGCGCTCTGATGCCAGGTGTCACCCCTTTCCGTTAGCAGACTCTTCCTGGCTTCTTCATTCTAAAATATAGCAATATATTCTTCTTTATTCTGCAATATTCCAGCCATCCCATCTGTACTGGAAATGCCACACAATCGGCTGCTAACCGTTTGACCTTATAAGAGATCTGGCCTTTGGCTACTCTGCATCCCATCGGTAGTAATTCTTGTCATTCCGTCTTTTCACCACCTCTGCCGTCATTGCCAAAAATTGACGTTCGAAACTTGGACCTTCATATCCAGTGATACATGCGAGTCACCTCCATCATTAACTCACCTTCACTCACCATTAACTCACCTCCTCCCATCATTAACTCACCTCCACTCATCATTAACCTACATTCACCATTAACTCACCTACACTCATCAGTAACTCTTCATTACCATACTGCAATGATTTAACTTACCATCTCGAACAATATATGTTACCTGTGTTTCAAAGTTACTTTATATTACACTTTTTGCGCCCGCTACATGTAAACACGATGAGGTATCAATGTTTTTTGTGTATTAGAGTTAATTCTAATTGACAATTTGTATGATTGGTGTTCTGTGATTGTGATTTATAAGGTTGCTTACTGCCACATATTGTGGATATGTTCTCTCTCTATATATCGGTTGAGGAGAGAAAGTCACTGCAATGATTTGAATGGTTGGGCAATGACCCCATCCTCACTTGTTAATCTTGACAGAAAATAATAAACACAAGTATATTTTATTATGTATTGCTTAAATTTGCTCGCAGAAAAAGCCCACTCTGTCATATATTATCAATTCTGATTACTATGTGGGAGTGTAGAGTCATTGACAAAGTCGATTCCTGAAGAGAGCTGAACTAATTTAGATTTGATTCACATATATTCGATTTATGACAACAACATGAACATAAAAACTGACAGAGATATCAAATTCTCGTCACTTCCGCTAATGTTTATGTTACCAGACTGTTACCGATTAATTGGGTCTATAAAAGATTGCTTTATGATTTCATCTTAGTCACGTGACGACTAACTGGGCTTATTAAGCTGTCCGTCTAATCACATAATCTGCCAATTACAGCTTCTTCACATCTGTTACACAAGTCTAAGTCACTACGGCACCGGCTGATCCACAACCCTTCCAAGCTTTGACAGATTATACAGAATTTGGCCAAACAGCAATTTCACTCCAGAGGGCGCGTATTACCTTAGTTGTCTAACGTGATATGGTACATACATTCTTTTGTGTGGTTTTTATGTTTTTAAATGTAAAGGTGATACTTTTTATCGGTCCTAATATAAAATGGCATAATGTGCAAGAGGAAATTCATCACCACATACATAAGCAAAAACAGATGATGTAGATATTCATAAACTCTAATTATTCACCCTGGAAATTGTGAAAACCTATAGCGACGATAACTGCATAGTGTTTGGGTAATGGAGGCGAGGGTTTGAGACGAGTTTGTCCAGTGCTACCCCAGGGAGCCAGCCTGCAGTCTTCCAAACTTACTTGATTAGGGAGGTGTAGTGCACCACCAGGAAAGCTTTCTCATCCTGTAAAATACTCACACGCCACTTTGCCGCATCATTACTGCGCACTTGCTGCACCCCTAGGCATCATTGTTAGGCAACGTAAACCACCAACAAGCCGGCCATTTACATGGCTAAGCTGGAGGCCATGGATAACTTCACATTTACCCCTCATTTTTCCTGCCGTTCTTTTTGTATAAATTCCAATTATGACATTTGCCAAGTGTTTGGTTGCAATTTGAGGTCCATTGGACCACGCCTTGTGGGCCCTTTCTTAACTTTTAAACTGACCTCAGGCAAATATATTGTTTATTCTATGAATCATTAGATTTATGTCCTCTCAGAGCCAAAGTGTGTGGTAATAAAGGGGTTCAACGCCTATTTGTAAGGTACATTTCATGAACGTTGACATAAAGTTTCCTTGAGCTGACATTCAAATTTTCTAAGCACACCCAAAAATGATTTATGAAGAAAAAATAGTAAAAATAAATACTTTATTGAATTGCTATAATAATACATTTCTTTAAAAGTAATTATATTAGGGGAAGGATGTTACAAGTGGGAAAGGGGATTTGAATTAGGTGAAGTTTTTATCACCTTATGTCACTCAGATTGTCGAAGATGAGCTCATATTGGAAAGGTGTAGTACAGGAGAGCTACAATGCTGTAGCTCTCCTGTACTAGGCCTGAAATACATTTATATCCAAACTTGCTTTTAAGGTTCTCTCATCTTGAATAAAAAGTTTATAACACAGCATTGGATGTAAAGAATGTTTTCAATTTAAGTTCAGGAATATGTGTTTATATAAGATAAAGTAATTTGAAAAAAGATCTATATTTGTTAAGGGAAACTACAACAAAGGTTTAAATTTCTTTGTAATGTAAAATAATTACATCTGAATGAAATGTATCTTTCTTTAATTAAAAGTCGGCTTCTCCAGTGGGTTTTGTTAACTCTTCTTATGACTGCTGCAAAACAGGCATTGCAAATAAGATAGCAAGTAACAAAGTAGTCTGGAGACATCTTGTGAGAGAGCGGCGTGATCAACAAGCCATGTGATTTGATCTGTTTGTTAGTCCTGTGTGCATCTGTGTACTTCACCAGGACTTTCCTCCTTTCTGCAGCCCTCTCTGGCTGCAAACACGCTGTCATAGACATGGCTTCCGGTTGAAGTGTCCACAGAGGCACCTGGTCGCTGCCCACACTCCTCTTGTGGGGGAACGCTTAATAGTCCTCAGCTTTAAAACCCTCTCTATTAAAAGAAGGGAAGTAGAAACTCCCCCTGGTAGTGTCTCAGAGATTGTTCTTTGTTTTATAATCACATGATATACAATATAATATGTATTTATATACGACTTTATTAAGGGTGCATGTGCTCAAATGGTTAAATTCCATATCCGGGACATGAGGGCTTTGAACGGTGCAGGATTGAAAATCTGAACTAAATAATCCGTGCATTTCACTTTTTCCAGGACACTCACAACACATAACCGGAGCATAATCCAAGAAGTCGTCACAAGCAGAATCGCGCGTCTCACTTCAGTACTGGTGTCCGAATTCAGAGCAATGGTCTGACGTCATATCACTGTTCAGAGCTCTTCCACCCAAAGATATGGACAAAAGTATGTTTCTAAAATTGAAATAGTTTCAAGTTTGTGAAAATTAAGTATTTCTTAAACTGAAGGATTTTCAATTTTTTATCATGTTCTAACTCAGGGGTTTTTACTCCGCGAAGTATGTGCTCAGACGTTAAGGGAGATTACGGGTTTTGGTGACGAGGGTCCTCTGGTGGCAGCTTTTAGTTAGGAACTTCTTTCTTTTCATTCCAAAATAGAACTTTTTTTAAAAAGTAGGTGAAAACCCCTGAACTGTTGATAATAGATCCCTTCCATTTACGTTTTCCAGTGATCATACTCCACATATACAGGTATATTTGTAATGAAATAAAAATGATTTACTCAACATATATAAATGGACATTATATTAATATACTTCATGTCTTGATATCCTTTGAACTAAACAGAGGCGGCGTAGTCACAGATCACTAACACAATATATTTTTCTCACGCCAAAACACAGATGAAAAGGGTTCTGCAGATTGTAGGATTTTTCTGATCATTGTGTTTTTGTAATGTTTGCTTACATTTTCTGGAAATTGTTTCAAAATTAATCATTTACATCCTTCCCCAGAGATGATAATTTTCACAAATCATAATGCATGTTGCATATCGAATTTGGTCCCAACTTGTTAACTCAATTCTCATTGGCTAATATTTATTATGTTATTCAAAATGGCAGCCTCCTTGACAACTCAATGATAAGTATTAGATTATTCAAAGAATCATAGCAAAATGGGCAAAAATCTGAGCCTGATGGAAAATAGAATTGGTTCCCAGAAAATACATCTTTCCTTCTAGTTGCTGGGAACTCCGACCAGAAGGATCAGAGGACAGGGTTAAAGTTGAGGGACAGAATGACAGAATATTTCTCCCCCATTACTGAACATTTCCTATCCTTCAAATGTATTAACTTGAACATTCATTTCTCATCAAAACCCTATCAAGGAACATGAAAACCAAACTGCTATATTGTTCTTTATTCTGTGAGACAAAATATCTGGGCTGCATAAAGCAGAAATAATGGAGAGAAACCTGGAGACTCATGTAAAGGCTTTATAAGGAAAATCGCATTATGTAAAAATCCAAGAGGATATACATTGGGTGTGCTTGTGGTGCAATTAGCCGGTGAGTCTGCAGACGGGGACAGAATGAACAAAGCTGGCCTTCCTCCCCTCACAGGGGCCATAACCTGCGCACATTAGCCCAAGCCAATCACAACAATTTGCCTAATTTGCAAAACCTTAACTGGATTGTGCTTTCTATCAAAATTTAATCTAGAGCCATGGTGCGAACATCAGAGAAGACAGAAGGGGTTTTGTGCGAGGATGTGATGAATGGGAGTACTTGATAACGAGGCTGAGGGTGGTAAGGACCCGGATCACACCTTGTCACACATAGCAGAGCCGGCGACTTAGGGCTATATGAAGGGCAGGCCAAGCTACTTAACAATCAAAGCTTTGTGGGTTTGTGAATATCTGTAAGAATTAAGACGAGTATGATGTTTTGGGGCATAATTGCAGTACGGTATGATGTAAGATATACCACATGGAAAGAAGAGGTGGAGAGGGGATAATTGATTGATGAATGTACATGAGGGGATGTAACCAAGGTAGGTCGGATACAGGTGCAGAAGGGATCATTAATTTATTAATGTATATGAGGGGATTTCATCAAAGTAAGTTAGATACAGGTGCAGAGGGGATCATTAATTGATTGTTATATACATGGGAGGGTGTAACCAAGGTAGGTCGGATACAGGTGCAAAGGGGATCATTAATTGATTTGTATATACATATAGGAGGGTGTAATCAAGGTAGGTCGGATACAGGTGCAGAGGGGATCATTAATTTATTAGTATATATGAGGGGATGTAATTAAGGTAGGTCGGATACACGTGCAGAGGGGATCTTTAATGTATTAATATACATGAGAGGATGTAATCAAGGTTAGTTGGATACAGGTGCAGAAGGCTAATAAAATAATGATTGCTCCCCTAATCACAATCTATGTTTCAGCTGTAAGTCATGTTATGACGCTCCCTTATGAGACAGTATTTGATTTACATTTGGTGTAAAACCTCTAAAGTGATGTACCAACAAATCATTGTGATGGTAGGACCTCTTCATGTGATGCTATAAATGGAAGATATTGACATGCTGATCCCCATTTGCAAGTATGATGCCAAAGTATCTCAAAATACCAAAGTAGTTGAAAACCCCCGAAACCTCACAAAACTCTCATCTCGATGCGTTTAAAAATTAAAGATACCTGAGAATGATGTCTTGAAGCTAAGTAAATCATATTGTTACATACTGTGGGTTAAGTGGTTGTACAGAAGTACAGAAGTGTAGAAAATGACAAAACAACATCAAAAACTCTTCCAACAGCTTTGTTATTGTAACATAGTTTTAAGTCTCAAGATAAACATCAAAATAACAGAATATTTTCATTTTTGTGTTCCTGAGACATTATCGGTGTAGGCCAGGTATCAATGTTCACACACCAAAGCTTGATTGAATATCAGTGAATGTGAAACTAGTGTCCCGGATGTATTGATATTGTAAGGATATTTGGTATGTTATTTTTATCGACTTTCATTTTGTTCAAAAGTGTTTTTGACTTATTTTGCAGCATACTTTGTGAAACGAACGGGAATTTTAATCAATCTATTTACAGATCTCGAACACAATCTTGTTTTATCTATTTCCGTGAGTTAAACCGAAAATGGTTGTACCAACACTGCAAGATGTGTAGAATATCATTAAATGTTGCTATTTGCAATGTGAATCATAATGTTCTAATACTATAAAATGTACAGCAATAGTTACTTTTACTTATTAATCCATGATAGTTATGCAACCAAATATTGAAAAAACAATACAAAAATCTTTCCGAATTTGTAATCCATGTTTTTCTTAGGTTATTTCACTACGCTATTTGTTAACTTATCTAAATGCAAATTCATATTCGAAGAATTCATAATTTAGTTTAAACCCACCCATTTTGATACAATACCTGCCAGTAACGGAATTATGAACTTCACCTTTTTCAAGGGCCCTGAGAGAGATCTCTCAAGGGATATCTCATGAGATTTCTGGGGACATTTTCTTTGGTAAAACCAAGCATATATCAAATGGACGGTCCTTAAAAACATTAAGGTCTGTAAAATTTTGCAACAAAAATTACTGTAGACCTAAATATTTTACATGAGAAAATACACAAAAATACAAGTTGCTATTAATATACATCAAACGAGACTGTGAAAGCAAAAATGACGTTGCTGTTAAACTGCGCAAAAGTTGTTGATAACTGTGCTGAAAACAACTCCTGCTGTGAATTAACAGCAAATTTTCTGTTACGACTATTTACAGTGTAAATAACTGTGTTTACTTATCTATTTTTTTGGTATCAAATATCACCTCTTGTGTTCGTGCCAAAAAATTCCAATATGCTAAAATGTTTTGGCGGAGTTTCCATTTTGCTCTGGATACTATTTCAGTGCAATTTCCATGAAAGTATTAGTTTAATTGCTCCTGTTACCCTATATGCTTATACTGTAATGCGGAAGGCCTCTATTGTTTTACGGTCTAGACAGTCTTACAAATTGAAAAGCTTTGAAAATGGAAACCACAGCTCATTTCCCTTTTATTAATTTTTCTCTGTAAACATGGATCGTTTGTTACTGCTACGGTAATGGAGAAAGAAATTAAACAAAAATAGCTACTTGTGATATTATACTTCATTTGTAAATAGATATATGAATATTCTTCACATTTATATATATATATATATATATATATATATATATATATATATATATATGATGGTGTGTGTTGATGGTTAGTGTGTGTTGTGTGTATAAGAGATGCTTAGTTATGGTGTTGTGAGTGTTCAGTAGAAGGCTGGCGCTGTGTGTTGGCCGACCACCACCTGCTCCTCTGTAGCCTGCCTTCCTGTAGCCTGCCTTCCTGCCTGCAGCCAGAGAGTGGAGCCACCCATACCTCAGCCAGGGGCACACCCCTCACGCACCAACACAGCCCTGCTCTGCCCACGAATTAATAAGAACAACATCTTGCAGCGGTGTTGTCATAGTGCCATACTCTCCATTACGCACTGATTCGGCAGATCACAGCGCCTGCTTACAGACCTGCTGATCAGCGCAGGAAAACTTTACTTTGCAAACTCGCTGTACAGGTTGTCTTCAATAGGAATACCACATCCTGGACATTTGAGGAAAGTGATTTTGTAACACTGAAATGTTTGAACAAAGAAAACTTGTCAGTCTCTTACCCTGATTATTACTGCTGTTCCAATATATTTGATTCATCAAGGAATTTACATAAATCACTTTTTTTGGATTGGGATATAGATGATCTGAGGATTATTGCCGTGTGTAGGATGACACTATGAAGGTGACACGTTGGAACCCCGTGGCTATACTGGTAGGGGTATCTCTGCTACTGGTCGCCACCACTGACGTAGGCAGACCCGGGGTGGACGCTAAAGGTAAAACACTCTCTATATACCTCTATGTTATCGACCATTAAGGTGTCTAACTCTACAGAATCGTGTTCACAGTCAACTTGGTCCAGCGCTGATCTGCACTCAATGCAACGATTATTCCAATGAGGCATATATACTTGAAGGGTCAATGAATGGATAGATCTAATGTAGCAAAATAATTACTTTTTCCCTGTTTCCAGTTTAGTTTACTTATTAAAGGTATGTGTTGTTGAAGCCTATCAGGTGTGAGATCTTCTCAAAGACATTGCATAAGAGATATTCTGACTTAACTTTTAAGAGTATCCCATCAACCTTAGGAAGGGTTAGTCGATGTTTTGACAGAGAACAGCAATCTGACAGTAATTGTAGTTATTAGCCTTAGTTTACATGAGAGCGTAGCGTATAAACAGTCTGCAGTCAATCACAGACTTGCTGCCTGCCATATGTCAGTGCACCACTAATCACATCTAATGAAACACCGTATAATCATTGTGCATAGTTAAGTGTCTGCTGAAAGGGGAGTTCTGCCTGTGACTAATTAACTATGGGAATAAAGACAGCAATCACATGATACTTTTCCCTTCATAACTGCTCCATTCAGCCAGCAGATTGTCTCTGACAATTATTTGACAGCCTATGAAACAGCGAGGCAATCTGAGTTGTTGCTAATACCATGCGCCTAACTCACCAACTTTTGATGCCTACAGTTTCTGCATCCAAGGCCTGAACATTGTGGTCACAGATCCCTGAACATTATATTATTTTGTATGCATGACTATCTTTTTAATCAATCAATCACCATATTTGATTTTATTTCATTTTGTTTTGAACTGTTAATTACAAGATCCTTTTGAACATAAGCTGTTTTTTTTTCTTTTTTTCGCAATTTCCCTTCAGTCAGCAATATTTGACTTAATTTTATTGACCGTGATTATGTATATTAACTAATACAATCCAACATCAATATAAAGACAGTCATAGATTACATCATTGTGCTTTCAACAAATTCTATTGGTCAATATATATTGTGGTAAGATGGGATTTACCGCCCATCGGTTGCACTGTGAGAAAGTTGCATCTGGCTTTAGGATATATTGTCAGTAAATATACCCTTCATATTGAAGTCAAGTTCTGAATAATGTTCAGCTGCATGTCAAGTGTCAGCGATGTGGGAGATCGTTATTAAGACCATTATTATATTCCCATTATAATACAAGTATTACACGTCTATTTTATGTTATTTTTTTTCCTTTTAATGCAAAAAGACTTGTTTCATATAAATTAGCCTTTTTCCAAAATTGTTCAGAACAAGTTCTCAAACACAATCATTTTCTTTGGTAAATGTACGCCGTTTTAAGGTCCTTTTTTCATTATCATCAAGTATAGCAATTCGTTATGGTGACACTGGGTGATTTCTCAAACACGGCGGCTTAACTATTGATTCACAGTAGATCTCGGTAAATCTGGACAGTGAGTACAAACAGTACCTGTATTGTATTACATTGAATCCTCAGGGCATTTAAGGCATCCTACACACAACATGTGTGTACAAGACCAAGTTACTAGCCTCTGATAGGTGATCTTCTCATCAGCTACTTGGTATGAATATCATCAATATTACAAGTCTAAACATAAAGCCAATCGCTCTGGAGTGGTCCTATACACGGCCTATCACCACTTATGTATGTTCCGATTGTTGGTGCTCTTTGACCATAAGGTCTTCAGAGACAATACATGACTTGGCGTGCAACGCCCAAAACAGAATATAATAGAGTCCATAGCGTTTGCTTGGTGGTGAAATGTGATAACATTCCACAATCTATTATCCCACAGCACACAACTCTGCCTGAAAACCCCCTCACTTGACGACGGGATCGACTAGCGGCAGTCAAATAGCTTGATTTATAGGTGAACATGCTTCAGCTTCATAGTTAAGCAGTGCCACAAATATTGATTCTGCATGTAAATCTGGTCTGCTCAAGTATCATAAAGGTTTGAATTATTTAACACACAAGTACACTCTATGCTCACTCTCCTGGCTTCCTGTTGAAGCGGGACACTTCACCTTGTGTAGTATCTCTATCAGTTTGGCCACATTTCAACATTTGAGAATGTTTGTGAACATGACTTCACTGTTATATAGTGTGGAAGATATATATTTCTTTGATGTTCATCCATACCACTAGAGTAAAAATAAATGGATATCTAAGGTGGAGATTGGTAGAAAATTTGTGGATTTTGATGATGCTCTTGAATGATATGATGGGAAACTGAACAACATAAATGATGGTACATAGTGTGGAAAGTAAAGCACATCTTCCTTTATGATTTCCATTTATACCCCCTACAGTAAGAAAAAAATGGATATTTAAGGTGGAGAATGGCAGAGATTTTGTGGATTTTGATGGCGCTCTTAACACTACAGCGAGGGCGTGATCATCAGAGCAGAAGTATAGCTCTTCTCCCGGCACAACAGGGCAGCCGAGGGCCACGTACTCCACATCGATCTTGCCTTCCCAAATATACCCCAGACCCACCTTAGTAGACAATGCAATGCCCTTATGTTCCTTGGGAGGGCAAATAGTTTGTGTGGTGTGTCTGCAGCAGTCCAATAAGCCCGGACCCTGATAAATATGCCACAGCCCTGATAAAAGACATGTCAAAGCCGGCACCCCGCAGCTGTGTTTAATTGATAGAGTTACACTTGCTTTAAAAATAAATTGAAAATAAATTAAACAATATGTCTCCATATGAGTTGACTATGCATTTTATTAATATTATGACTTTTCAAGCCGTTTAATCAAAACACAAATCGCATTTATTCATTTGTCTTAAGCACTATTCTACTAGGAGCAATTCAATGTTGCCCATTGCTGTACATATACCATTTGGGAGGCATTATTGGTAGGAGCGACGGAATCATGTATCACATATGCATTGGATATAATCTGCATTGGATATAATCTGCATTGGATATAATCTGCATTGGATATAATCTGCATTGTATATAATCTGCAGTGGTCGGGGGTATAATTATATTTCTTAATTTGTTTGTGATAACTTTGTAACAAAGAATTAACCCATGCATTGTGCTTGTTGGATGATATGTCATACAAAAAATAACCCATTGTGCATTGGTACATTTTAGTATATAATTGTCACCGATTTATTATAGTGGGTAAGTGAAATATATGAAAACAGCCCATAAATGATAGTGGGGATGTGGTATATTCTATACATGCATGACAGTGGATTAATGGTATATGATTGGGACTGATTAGTTTAAGTGAGTATATGATAAGTGGGATGTGAAAATGAACTGAACTATACTTTCCTATTGGGGGCAATATAATGTGGTAAGGGGTAATTGGTCAGTGCACACAGATATGACCTGTAACTTATGAATTTTCGAATTTTAGGTGACTACACTATAAAGTGTTAGAAAGCAGCATCTTGGCAATTAGAAACCGGCTGTAGCCAACACATTGTACTCAGTTCCTTTTGTAAAGTTAAATGCTCATTAACTGTTCTGGCTTGTCCGTTTCTTATCGTATTCTGTGAGAGGACACAAAGGCGTATATAACAATATTTGATATATTAGGGTAAACATGGCTACGTAATATAATGTGAAATTCAGTCACAAGGGAAAGACGGGGCTAGAATTAAGCCATGGAGTTGTGATCGGGATTTCAGATCTAGGCCTGGTACCATAGTGCAGTAGAGGGCCACATAGCTGTGATCAAAGCTGGATTTATCACCAAACACATATCAGCCTGCCACCTGTGTCGATATACATTAAATTTGTAGTCAGCATACTGGCGTGGAGCACATGCCCAATGACGGCTCGCATGGCCAGCACAGTATTAGCAGTCTTAAATCAACATGCACATACACAAGATCACATCACGTAGGGAGCGTGAGCAACATATTGCTATATATGTTATGCGCAATACGACTTGCAAATGCACCACCGTCGAACTCTGTCCCCAAAATGCACCACGAAGTCAAACCCATTATTCCCATAATGATGATCAGTCAAGCTGAAAATATTTTTAAAATTATCATGTTGTCACATTATATGTGACCTTTTAGGACCAGAACCGAAATGAAAGTTCAGAAAGTTATAATGTTGACTCGTTTGTAGTTAGTGGACATTTGCACAGCCTTGATGTTCATGAAAGCTTACATGTGTGCCACCTTTAATATGACATTATCCTGTTGACTATTCGTTCCTCGACATAAGTCTACTTAATGGAGCCAGCATAAAGGAGAAGGTCCGTACTTAACACCGTGTGTCATCAAAGTGACTGATATCATCCCCAGGATCGGGGACCATCAGGTGCAACTCCAGGTGGAGATATGGCACATCACAATGTACTCTGCCATCCCACAAGGGAAACCATCTTAGAGACAAGTGCTGGCTGTCACAGGGTACCTGCCAGTCATATCCAACATCATGCCATTATCGCCCACATCAAGCGCTCTTCTTACTCTTTGAAATAGCTGACTTATACAACATGGCTATAATGATGTTAATGTCAGTATGAGAACAGAGATATTTCCTACATGACGAGACACCACTCTTTCCGAAGTTCGCCTCGTAACGCTTTCCCATACTTGTTAGTGTTACAGGTAATCCGGGATTTTGGGGATATCCTGTTATACAAGGTCTTCTTGCCCGACATTGTAAGTCCAGACACGGTCTTATGACCTACCACAACTTCGTGCAAGACAAACGTCGAGCCATTTTCATTCAAGCCAATCTACAATCAAGGCTTATTTTAGAAACCACACAAGGTCTATCAAAACACTAGTTTGATTTGGTGGAAAGGAAAACCTTTAAGTGCACTTGTTTAAGAAGCCAGATGTCAGAGTGGAATGGAAGTTTGGGATGAAATGTCACGGGGATTCTGCTTAGATGTTCTGGTCACATCCAGGGAACTCGTAGAAGGCGATAGTCAGAGTCTGAATAAATATGGTGTCTGGGACATAGGGGGAAGTGGGTGTGGCAGAGGGGAATAGAGGGGGAATAGAGGGGGAATAGAGGGGGGAATAGAGGGGGGAATAGAGGGGAACCATACATCATCCCCATATATCTGGTCATCATCCTGGAAACCTTTATAACCAGGCGGCGATCCACCACTCTGCCAGCCAGTAATCCACTGGTCAGAAGTGAATCTCAATTGTTCACAGATAGTATAAGTCTTTATACCCCTCCCCCTTCCATCCATAACCTCCGCCAGGTGGCCATAAAACACAGCTCCCCCTGGATCTCCCACAGGGCCCGTTTCATCACATCATGTTCTGACACCATACCGCCTTTGCCATGTTAGATATATCACTTGGTGTGATTTATCACGAAAACATATCTCAATCAGAAGTTTGGTAGCAGTCTTTTGTTAAAGCGACCATGAATCACTAGGCGCTGCTGTAGACAATGGCCAGACCCGGTCCCCCACAGAGCAGCAGGGATACCGTCTAGCCATCAGTGCCGTATACCTCAGTCAGGGGTATCTGTGATTGCACATGGCCTTTGTTCTGGGATTATGCGAGGAGATCATATTGGCAGGAAGACTTCTCTCTAAGAATGACACCATACTCATCCTACACGTCCGATATGAATACATCAATCTATTAATGTCAGACACAAACACTCATATTCATCAAAAAGGGAATTGGATATTTGACCGTGCAATTTATTTGATTCCGTGGCATCAAAGTTAAAATACATAATCGTAAATGATCGTAATTAGACTGTCGTTCTAATCAGGCTTAAATATCATTTCCTTACTTTAGTGCTGGAATCTTTAAAATATGAGCCATGAAAAGGCATGAAAAGATTTTCCAATACGTCTGTAGATGCTCCTAGAAACGACTAAAAGCATCAGAATAACAAACACCTCATAGGGGAGGTTTGGTATAACACAAGTCACCATGACAGGTTCCTGTATTCCTTACCTTGCAGTAGTAGTACGGAACTGAACTAACCTACAAATATAGTAGGCACCTGTCAACTGAACTAACCTACAAATGTAGTAAGCACCTGTCAACTGAACTAACCTACAAATATAGTAAGCACCTGTCAACTGAACTAACCTACAAATATAGTAAGCACCTGTCAACTGATGTAGTATGTATCTGTCTAAAATGTAATAAAGAAATACAATTAAAATACAAATATAGAATAAGTCGATTCATATTTCGGACATAGATTCCTTAGGAATAGCTTGTACTGTGGTACATATTTCAATGGGGGATAACAAAAGACAACAAACGAACAAAATTACAAACCGACTGGTTACTTTTAGACTGATTAAATGCGTGAAAAACTATTTCACAATTCGCTATCGCCACAAAAAATTAATATGACATGATTCTATACATATTTATAAAGACTCTACTCCCAAAAACACCTTTTTATCATTTACACGATCAAACGCATTTCATGTGAAGCGGATCACAACAACTTGTAAATATAAAACATCATTACCTTTAATCTATTTCCTTCAGGTCTTATTCACATATAAGGTTGATTACGCCTCTTTCTTATAGAAACAATACTACCTGTAAGTAGAATGTATAAAGTGTCTTATTCATGGTAAATACTGAAGCACCTCAGACATATCAATTTTGATTATTTGTAATGTGTTGGAGGTGTTCTAATAGACCAGTGTAAAGACAAATGTAGAATTATAGGCCAACAGAAAGTACCTTGGACAAATGGATAGCATGGGCTATCTGGTTACAGATAGAAGTGTATATAAGCAGACTATTCTGATATGTTTATTCACAGACTAATGTTAGGACACTCCTATTGATATAATCCCATTAGCTGAGCAACCCTTTCCCTCTTGTTTGTACTCTATTCATGATAAACTACAGTATATCATATCCATACCCAAGAAACCAACTGGGACTGGTTCCAAACATCATCCGGACGGAGAGGATCTTATAATATGTCAGTTTAATGATCTTATAATAGGTCAGTTTAATGATCTTATAATAGGTCAGTTTAATGATCTTATAATAGGTCAGTTTAATGATCTTATAATAGGTCAGTTTAATAATCTTATAATAGGTCAGTTTAATAATCTTATAATAGGTCAGTTTAATGATCTTATAATATGTCAGTTTAATGATCTTATAATATGTCAGTTTAATGATCTTATAATATGTAAGCTCAAATATCAAAGCTCAAATATCATGTTGTACTATGTCAGTTCAGTGCTCATCTTGTGGTATATCAGCTCAGTGGTCATCTTGTAAAATGTCTATGGTATATTCAAATGTTTCTTACAGTCTGGTTAAAGTTATTGATATCAATGATTTTGTCTCATGATATTAAAAAAACTGCCCATGTTTCCCCGCGGATCCGGTCATGTAACTTGCTTACCTAATCATTATTTCCCTGCTGATCTGATCACGTAACCTGCTGTTCTCATCATTTTACCCTGCTGATCTGATCATGCCTTATCATCGGGTATTGCAAAACCAACACTGTTCATCTTATTGCTCCCAAGAAATGCATGCATTCACTCTGTAGTTCTCATTATTCAGTCTATATTGACTGATATGACAGAGAGATAGCGCTCAGAATATTTAGCACTAATAAAGTGTCACTTGCTCCACGTAATGATAGTGTAAACACTACTGAATTGACACTCATCTTTAATGCATAAGTCACAAATACATATGATGCATTATGCTCTATAAAGACACACATTCCCCAACTATGTCAAACGTCTTTGTTTTCATGTTTATTTTTAGAAAATATACCAATATAAAATTATCAAATTTATAATCCTGGCTAAATCCTGGATCTTTTTCTAAATACATGTTCTGCAGTCTTTAAAAGACATTTTCATTTAAAGAAACGTTTGAAACACGGATGTGTAAATCTATGCATTTCGTGTGTTATGTTCAATTCATTGTAAAATAATTGCATCTGTCCTCACGTGATATATTTGTTAAATTGATATACGATATTGGATATTTCACTCATATGTGTTTCAGGTAAATATTATTGGCATGCCAATCATATCCATTAATCTGTTTGAAATCGGAAGTTGAAATCTTTGAAAAAACATGGAATTATAAATCTTTCAAATTAAGATGGCATGATAATTATATTATTCTTTCAAAAATATAATATGTTATCAAATTCATATTTCTTGCCAAAATGCAAATATTTTAAATAATTTGAGGACACTACGACGCCACATTGGAGCCATGTCACCCCAGGAATTCAACGTTTTTTCTGAATAATATCAAAGTGATTATTGTCATTGAGAACAAAATATCTACAGAAAACATTGAATTGTTAATGTTTTCTAAACCTTATGTAAAGTGCTAATGTTTTAGGTCACCTGGTTACCAATATAAGATACAGATATTTGTTAGAAATGCTTCACACAGGTCATTAATTATTCAAGATATTTAAGCCAGAAAATATAAAATGATCAACGGTAAACTGACTTTGGTGGTTCAAAGATGAAATATACTTTGGTCATTTAAGTATTTTGTGCATAATGACAGTCACTCAGCTAACGCTTTACCGATTCCCTTCAAAGAAAAATAAACGAAATGTGTATACGTCATTATGGATGTTTGACCTTAGTATAATGGCTGATCTGCTTCAGAGGGTTAATCTTACATTTATTTGAAGGAAAACCCTTTTTAACAGTGCAAATTAAACTATTAATTTGTCAACATCACACATTGTCACTCCGTTACCTAAATGTAAGTAAATGTCTATAAAAAAACATTATAAGAAGTAAAATTCTTAAAGTTTATTTCTAACTATCATGTGTTATTTTTATTTTGAGATGTTATTGGTTCATTTATTTAGGTAAAAAGTAATGGATATATATAAATATATATATTTGTAATCCTGTCAGGTTCTTTCTTAATAAGGCATTACTCTTTCCTACTTCTGTCCAAACCAGTCGTCCTTTTTGTTTGTGATGTATCTTATCCAAGCTATTCTCTGACCTATATGTTTTGCTCCATCCCTCTCATCGTTTTTTTGGTGGTATCTTCCATTCCAGCAAGCTTTACCATACCAAGCACATATAAATGCTGGGTTCTTGATAAGGTGGTCGGGCCGCCTGACCTCACAAACGACACAGAACGGCCATTAAATTCACGCTGGGGTCGATCCAGCAATGTCAAGTTGGTTACTATAGATGAGAAGCTGATGTTTAGAATGGGTACACATGACACAGCCACGTGTGGCCGGAACATTGTACCTTGTGGTATGCCAACCTAGTACAATCCCCAGCCTTAATCACCGACAGGCAACTCACCTACTGGTAACATTACCAACATGGATGAAGTCCTAATTGTTAATTAGTGGAGTATGAGTTGGTGTGATTAAATGATTGGCCTTGTGTCCTCTCAATCATTGGATTTTTAGAAAAAGGTGATACGGTGATTATTCTGGGGATTGATATTCTGGGTGACACCTTGGATGGACACTAGAGGTCGCCAGTGGGATAACTTTATAAGCGACGCGGATGTCAAGGGCATGCGAATACCGACGACAACAATATGAAATGACACAGAACCATACTTGTTTCACTTCATCAAAATGTTCAAGAGCTAAATAGTTTTATTTTTCATTGACTAAAGTATTGTGCCTGTATATGTCTAGATTGGGGTACGACTATCTGTCTCTGTCTGTCTCTGTCTGTCTCTCTGCCTCTCACAATAAAGAAAAGCAATAATCATCCCTCTCTGTCTGTCTGTCTGTCTGTCTCTCTCTCTCTCTCACTTTTTTTTTCTCTCTCTCTCTCTCTCTCTCTCTCTCTCTCTCTCTCTCTCTCTCTCTCTCTCTCTCTCTCTCTCTCTCTCTCTCTCTCTCTCTCTCTCTCTCTCTCTCTCTCTCTCTATATATATATATATATATATATATATATAAATATATATATATATATATATATATATATATATATATATATATATATATATATATATATATATATATATATATATATTTAAATAACATATCAAATATTTTGTCACTGCATGTACAAACTAGACTTCGGTATGCAAGGACATGGCAGTTATATATTTCTTTTTGGGCTTATCGTTCTGAGCGTGTTGTTGCAAATACAATTGATGGACGCAGCAGGATATCCTGAGGGATGGATGCGTGACAGGGACCTGCTCCTATCATCCGGGACATCTGCTTGGGTACGCCATTTGTAATATTGCATGTCGGGATGTCAAATTGTATGCCGGGATATCAGGGGAAATTGTCAGCACCCACCAGCCTCATATCCGGGATTATGAGGCGATCAGAAACTGTTGGGATTGATCAACCCGTTTAATATAGGGCCCTCACAGTAAGAAATTAAAGCATATGGAAATATGTGCAGATTGCCTCAATTAAATAGAATATAGATTGTCAGTGGCTGCTGGGCGGAAATTGAATCACTCATTGCAAATGTTGCAGATCGATAATATCTTCATGATTTCCAGTTTCCTTAAGGCGCGCTCACACTGTCAGGGGAATAAAGATATCAAGTCTGTAATAAAAAACGTGAAATCAACAAAACAGTCAGCAAATTTTATATAAATGCACATGCACGGTTCACTATTGTCTATTAAGGTATTGAAATGTAAATAATATATTCAGGAAATAAAAATGACATGGTTTAAGATATTGCAGGTATTGAAATGTAAATAATACAGTCAGGAAATAAATGCATGGTTTAAGATATTGCAGGTATTGAAATGTAAATAATATAGTCAGGAAATAAATGCATGGTTTAAGATATTGCAGGTATTGAAATATAAATAATATAGTCAGGAAATAAAAATGACATGGTCTAAGATATTGCAGGTATTGAAATGTAAATAATATAGCTATAGTCAGGAAATAATTGCATGGTTTAAGATGTGATGTGAGTGTGGCATAGTACAATAGGCGAGTGTTGACATTTATGATAATCCTTGCGATCTCAGCGGTAATTCCAGACTTGGCAGGTAGAGATGGTTACTAATTGATAAATAAGCCTACTTCAGCCAAGCTTTATGTCATCAGAAAATCTCAAGCTGTCATCGTGCACGTGTCTAGCTTGCTCACACTCAGGTGTAAGAGATTATTACTCTCATTGCCTCTAATAAGCTACTCTCTTATTTCTTCATTTTCTCACTCAACAGGATATAGGTTCACCAGTAGCATGATGTAGTGTGCACGAGAACTCTTTGTTATGTGAAAGAGTGAGTAATACTACGTATTTGGCATCAGACAATATCACTATCACAAGTACAATGTAACCATCTCTTTCTAATATAAGTAATTTAGATTAAAATAGTAAAGAGGAAATATCATTATCTTAGGAATAGGACTATCTGACTGCATAACTATGGAACTGTTTGGTTGTATGATTTTGGTGCATTGTGCCTGGGAGTACCACTCCGTTTGCTAGTTATAGCAAAGACTATGATAGACCACAAAAGTAACTTTAATTGCATATATGATTTCAAATACTAATATCTATTTTCATGTGTATCTGAGTCCTTCACATAACCTAAGTACTATAGTGTTCAGCATAATGACCTTTACCTCCACCCTGAGACCTTGATACCAGAATCCAAGACAGTATGCTTCTATCTGAGACTATGACACCGTTCACCACAATATGTAGGAGTGTCTTTCTACTTGAGACCATGGCACTTCCTTACATAATCCTAGACAGTTACCCTGACCATGACACTGTGTCCATCTACTTAAGGCCATAGCACCATTCCCCCACAGATCGTGGTGAGACCGTTCCCCCAATGAATCCACAACAGCCGGAATGTGTGACCAATGCAGTGACCAATGCAGTGTGGTGATGACACGGCGTGGCTTCTCCGCCAGACCCCAGCCCGGCGTGTGTTGACCCACCATGACCAGAGACTATGAGGTAACATCGCTTGCCGATGGACCTCCCAGACACTATTTGTGCAGTCATATTACACCAAAGGGTTCGCACTGAGAACAATTTCCCTGCTTCCATTAACGGTCTCGTCAAACCAAACACCATTACTCTAAATTACCCTCATTTGTTATTTCATGACAACCGACTTGATGCACTCAACCAATCTTTTCATTACAATAAAACACCTTAAAACATATCTGAATACTTTTATTTGCTTTCCATATAAATAAAAAATACTTTTGCAAAGTGTGTGTCACCCGGCAATATAAAACAACTGAATTGTTCGTCACGTTATAGTGAGAAATTCAATGAAACTGTCAAACTTAGAAATCTTCCAAAAATCATTTTGAAGTTAAATGGATGCCGATGCGGTTAACGTTGCTGCCATGCTGTAACATTGTATTGCTGTTTAAGATGGAGATTTAATTGTTCCAAGCTATTGCCAATTTTGCCTGCCTCTGTGGCACTGCGGGGCAGGAAGGCAGTAGAGGTTTTCCTATACGTTTTGCCTTTTATCAGCGGTCAATAAAGGGATCCATCCTCACAGACATGGTGAGGGAAATAGTCTGGTCTCACAGATGGGTGCCTGCTATTGTTTGTGCCCACAACTTTGTCACTACTGTATGATCTCATGGCAACACTTTTTCTGTTTTGAAAGTCATCATAATCACCGGAAGCCTTTCACCAGACCGGCAGAATAAATATTTACTGGTTACCAGTATCAGGCAAGCATAGTACAAGTCTTTTTATATTCATTTATATCGATCAGATTTTGTCGGATGTGTCTGTCAGACTAAACTGTAACATAACACATCTTGGTAGCATTTATACGGGTGCTTCACAATGGCTGAAGCATGTTTAGATTTGTCTTATAGTAAGATTTGGTCTCCCTGAGGACAGCTCATGTCAACCGAGGGGAGACTAAGGCCCGGTGTAACTCCCGCCCTGACAGCCAGCACCGCGGCCCCCGGGCACCACAGCATACCCTGCATTCCTCAATCTATCCCCTAAATGGGTAGCCAAGGATAAAACACTCAAATATCTAAAATCAAATTTCATCCTGAAGCATCTGACGAATTGTGGTTCTTGTTTTAACCTTTATAGATAATTGAATATTATATTTTTTTCTGTTAAAACGTTAACACTGGGTATTATTTAGCTAACATGTCTAACGTTCTGACCAACAGCAGTATGAAAAAGTCTTTACAATACATTCTACTTAAGGGTTAAGATGTCCAGAAGGGTCTGTCTATAATCAATAAGGCAACATTAGCAGAGACAAAGACCTCCTTCACTTGTATTGTTTCTCAGTAGGGAGAATTGTAGACATTCAATGAGTGGCGTGTTTCCATAGTGGACACTGCTCAGAACTAGTGGAGAGCCTCATCTGATTAGAACACCCACAACATAGCAATCATGGCCCCACTCCTATATCCCACCTACACTGTGTGACTCGTTTTACTTCCATACTAGGATTACCTGCTTACTTATCTTGTCTCCTTCACAAACACAAAACTATGGTCTTTCTTTTATTTCCTCTCTTCCTTGTGCCATAGTACCCTTACATTTATATCTATCCTTTCTAAGTATCCTACTTATCTTGTCTCTTCCCTTCCAAAGATGATCATTTTTCTACCATATCCCATCTACCCTGTCTCCTGGTACCCTTCCAAAGATGATCATCTTTCTACCATATCCCATCTACCCTGTCTCCTGGTACCCTTCCAAAGATGATCACCTTTCTACCATATCCCATCTACCCTGTCTCCTGGTACCCTTCCAAAGATGATCATCTTTCTACCATATCCCATCTACCCTGTCTCCTGGTACCCTTCCAAAGATGATCATCTTTCTACCATATCCCATCTACCCTGTCTCCTGGTACCCTTCCAAAGATGATCACCTTTCTACCATATCCCATCTACCATGTCTCCTGGTACCCTTCCAAAGATGATCACCTTTCTACCATATCCCATCTACCCTGTCTCCTGGTACCCTTACAAAGATGATCATCTTTCTACCATATCCCATCTACCCTGTCTCCTGGTACCCTTCCAAAGATGATCACCTTTCTACCATATCCCATCTACCCTGTCTCCTGGTACCCTTCCAAAGATGATCACCTTTCTACAATATCCCATCTACCCTGTCTCCTGGTACCCTTCCAAAGATGATCGTCTTTCTACCATATCCCATCTACCCTGTCTCCTGGTACCCTTACAAAGACTATCATCTTTTTGTCATATCCTATCTACCTTGTCCTCTGGTACCCTTCCAAAACTATTATCTTTAAACCACATTCCATCTACCTCGTCTTCTGTGAGTACCGCAAAACGCTGTTGCATTTCTTCTCTCACATAATCTCACATGATTATAATATTAGTTAATGTTCTCGAGATGGAAGTATTTTATCGGGTAAGCTATTTTTGGTCAAACCACCTTCAAAGTTTAATTTTGATATTTAGGCTAATATTGCACCATTTAGACCATATTGTTTCATTATATTTACATGTTCAAGAGGTGGTTGGTGATCAATATACCGACAAAAATGTGTCTCAAATTCACAGCTGTACATGAGTGATTGTCCCGACTGAGGCGCCCTCTATATGAGACCCATTCGTGACCGACCATTTGTCATTTCAATGCTTTGTCACTAGGGCTCACAACAAGCTGGTCAGAGATCGAGCTATCTGAAAGTGGGATTTAAGGTAGGAATTCATTTAAATGTATGTGATACAATTGAGACAATAGCTGTTAATCGAAATATCTTAGTGTAACCAATGGAGGTTTGTCAGTTTGCCTGAGTATTCTGTATAGGTTCAGTCACTGAGGTTGTCTGGTGGAGCGCTGTGAGGACCTTTCATTGCAGGCCAACCATGGCATGCTATGGGGGCTCGTTCCAATGGTGTCCTGGGTGTGGGGCGACTGGGGTAAGTTGGGCCCCAATGTCTCCGCTGTGCTGTGTCTATTGAATATACCCCTGTCTCCCCGGACCTGCGAGGCTGGGTGGCTTAGGCGTGTCAATACACATTGACAGATTCACCTAGCATCAGCTGGCCGGGGTAGAACACTGCTCCCCAGACAACTCCAAAATACGCCCCGCGCAAATAGGCTGAGGGTTTAGACAATTCCAGGAGAGAACAGCAATTGTTCAATTCTTTTTATTGCTCATGGGAATACTATATAGTGGTTTGATTGCTTTGCTTGCAAACAAATGCCACTATGAAAAGCATTATGTTGTAAAAAAAGGAATGACTGTGAAAAGAATGAACCCGTCCTCCATACAATCACATATAGTAGCTTTTAGATGAGAAATAGCGATTGTCAGACGCATAATTGTCAGATACGCTTCTGATGTGTGTTGTCAGGTTGTTTGTAAATAATGTAAAGTGTCTGCTATGCGCCTATCTACACTACAGATACAGACTCGGCTACACCATACTCAGGAAACTTTATAACCTTCCTTCTAAATGTGTTTGGAAATAAAACATGGGATAATTACTGAAATTTCCTGTAATTTCATCCTATAGTTTTATTTGATTGTTATGTAAAGTGTAAAGTTAATTACAATGATTAATGAACATATAAATATGTTGGACTTAAGTTAGTGATGGTTGTTATTTCCATGTTAAGTGTCTAACAGTGCAATCAAATGGTTTTCAAGAAGTTTTGATTGTGTAAATCAGGTTCAGAAACCAATTAAACCTTTGGGCAATCTTTGAAAATGTTAAATGATATATATCTTTATCACTTGGGAAACATATTTTTGAACATTAAGGCGACCGGACAGGACTGAACTGGTGGTTTATATTTGACTGAAATTGAATAATATTCATATAGAGATTCATGATGAATGTATACGCAGATGTCCTGAGAGCAACAATTTACTGGTGTGCCCTATGATGTTATTTCATAATACTTTGTCCAATTATAATGTTTCAAACTTTGAGAATAAGTAAGTGAAAACCTGTTCCAAAAATAACTTCTATGAAGAAATATAGCTGCCCATTTTAGGATGCCTTCATACAGAGAGGTGTATAGAGAATGTCTAGGCCAAAACAACTTAATATGAATCAACAAATGCTTTGATAAAATGCTTACTGCATGACAAATGGATGAGTTTCATATTTTTCAAGTTGTCGGAAGAATACCACTGCCATAAATCATGCTATTGAATTCTACAAGATGAAAGGAGACATAGCTTATACATTATAAACTACTTATGGCATGAACAGTTTTTATCACAATAAATGTCAAGAATATGTGAAAGAAAACTGTGTCTGTGCTTCTATGTGTGTATCCGATTGGAGCAGGGGGAATACATGATTGAATCAGGAAGGCTATGGAATCTTGTCTTGATTACATTAGATATGAATACTCCATGTAGTGGTCTGGGCGAGTCTGGGCTGTCATGATGACCGGATATGGCTCTAGGTTGTACATCATACTGCCAGCCTCACTTACTATCAGGGCTGGATATGAGGTCTTACCAAGCTCATACTGGGACCCCATACTATATGCGAGGGCCAGCCTCACTTACTATCAGGGCTGGATATGAGGCCTCACCAAGCTCATACTGGGACCCCATACTATATGCAAGGGCCAGCCTCACTTACTATCAGGGCTGGATATGAGGCCTCGCCAAGCTCATACTGGGACCCCATACTATATGCGAGGGCCAGCCTCACTTACTATCAGGGCTGGATATGAGGCCTCACCAAGCTCATACTGGGACCCCATACTATATGCGAGGGCCAGCCTCACTTACTATCAGGGCTGGATATGAGGCCTCACCATGCTCATACTGGGACCCCATACTATATGCGAGGGCCAGCCTCACTTACTATCAGGGCTGGATATGAGGCCTCACCAAGCTCATACTGGGACCCCATACTATATGCAAGGGCCAGCCTCACTTACTATCAGGGCTGGATATGAGGCCTCGCCAAGCTCATACTGGGACCCCATACTATATGCGAGGGCCAGCCTCACTTACTATCAGGGCTGGATATGAGGCCTCACCAAGCTCATAATAGGACCCCATACTATATGCGAGGGCCAGCCTCACTTACTATCAGGGCTGGATATGAGGTCTCACCAAGCTCATACTGGGACCCCATACTATATGCGAGGGCCAGCCTCACTTACTATCAGGGCTGGATATGAGGCCTCGCCAAGCTCATACTGGGACCCCATACTATATGCGAGGGCCAGCCTCACTTACTATCAGGGCTGGATATGAGGCCTCACCAAGCTCATAATAGGACCCCATACTATATGCGAGGGCCAGCCTCACTTACTATCAGGGCTGGATATGAGGCCTCGCCAAGCTCATACTGGGACCCCATACTATATGCGAGGGCCAGCCTCACTTACTATCAGGGCTAGATATGAGGTCTCACCAAGCTCATACTGGGACCCCATACTATATGCGAGGGCCAGCCTCACTTACTATCAGGGCTGGATATGAGGCCTCACCAAGCTCATACTGGAACCCCATACTATATGCAAGGGCCAGCCTCACTTACTATCAGGGCTGGATATGAGGCCTCACCCAGCTCATACTGGGACCCCATACTATATGCGAGGGCCAGCCTCACTTACTATCAGGGCTGGATATGAGGCCTCACCAAGCTCATACTGGGACCCCATACTATATGCGAGGGCCAGTCTCACTTACTATCAGGGCTGGATATGAGGCCTCACCATGCTCATACTGGGACCCCATACTATATGCGAGGGTTCAGATTGAGGGAAATGTATTCAACTAGTAATGTTTTTATTAATGACGTGTTGTAGGTATGGTTCATATCTCCTGGTATCCCAACCCATATGTGTTTTCACATAAATTAGATTGTGGGCTATAAGTTAATCTCAGCAAGACCATCAATCACCAAAATCAATATAAGGGAAAAAGTTGATTAATATAGTTAGATATGATATGTAACATGATCTAAATCTAATTCTTTGCATTTTCTATTGAAAAGAACATATTTTAATTAGAACAAAACAGAGTTATGTGTTAACCATATACATTGACACCGCATATTTGTTACTGCTATGTTGGTGTTATTATTACCCACTCCATATTTGTGGGTGATATATTGGTTAGGGCATCAGGGGTGTTAGTCATATCCACTCTATATTTATGTCACTTCTATCACGAGGACGTGATAGAAATGACACAAACATCATGCACTGACGCATTGTGTTTGTACTTGCAATATTAGATCAGTGAAGCTATTAAGCATGGTTGCTTTTTGAAAGTAAAATAATCAAACATATTCTCAATCAGGGTATCATAGGAGCTGTCAGGAATATACCTTTTTGCTCAAGACATTTCTCCATTGTTATCAAGTGCCCGCACATAGCTTCTACAGGGTATACATATAGCTTATGAACTGCAGGTTAGGTCTATTATGTGCTGATAAGTTCACTTTCATTATCTTGGTCAACTCATATCCTTGTCGAACGTGATAATCTTAGTTTGTCTTGTCACATGAGTAAAGTTAAAATCCTTGAGATATTTTTTTATGTTGTAGATTATTTATGAAACATCCTGTTACTTTAATGACAATTCTATCAAGCATGCTTTACACCGGAAGTGAATAAAAGGAAATGACCAATTTCAGAATGATTGAATGATAGGTGCATGTCAATATTGCTGCCACAAGGGATCATCCCTTATTTAAGCTGATTTTCGGATTCCCCCGGAATTCATCCATGCGCACCATTGATGAGATATGCAGCCATAAAATGTTCATAAAGCAACTGGCGTTTAATGGAATGGGTACCCACGTGTAGGATTTGATTGCATTGTTACATACTGGATAATAAAGTAGAAATCAAACATTCATAATGGGGACATTTCCAATATTGCCTCAATAGATTTTTCCATATTGTCTGATTACTCTTATTAGTTATCTCATGAGACTGGAGCAAATTCCTGATGGATATTGGAAAGCAGTAGACACGCGTAACGTGAGCTTTTAATCTCCTTCCTTGTAGCGTCTATGGTGATATTGTTCTGGAAAACATCATTAAATCACAAAAACAAAATCTATCCATTTTACAGGCACTTTAATGTGTATGGCGTATGCCTGGAGACGCATCTAATGTCCAAGTTACAGAAGCGTAAGCAAGAAAAGTCTCATTAGAATAGCTTACACAAAATGGTGGTTTTGAACCCAATGAGCATAAAAGGAAACGACCATCAAGGACACACACCATGGCAGACGGGGACGCTTATAGAACAGCAATAGTCGTCTGCGTTTATCATTCCAAAGGGCACCAGTTGTAGGCAAACTCAGAGTGGATGGCACCAGGTCCCGCCTCGTTAATGAAGCATCTAATGAATTCTGTTTTCATTGACATCACACTGCGTGGTACGACAGCGAAGCATTAGCAGTGTGTGCCGTAGATATAAGTGAATGGTTCGAAACAAACTGCCATTTCACACGTGTAATTGCTGCTGATAGCAAAATCTAACTTTATCATTTGAATTTAGATTTTCATTTTTAAAAAACCCCATAATCTATGGATATTGGGAAGATGTGTAGGATTGTAAAGAAAATATTGATAAATTTGTTGACCTTAAGTTAAACGTCTCTTGACAGCGGCTGTCGTCTGCTCCTTCCCGCGTAAACGGTTCCGAGCAGACGAATCTTCCATGTGTCAGCAGACGGCTGAGAGATTGCGCAGTAACCGCCAATATATCTCCTAAAGTGTCCCCAAAACGCTAAAAATGTCATAAGTATCATACAAAGTGTCATGCAGGGTGTGAGGCCCAAGTAAAAGTTATCCGATCTGCTTTCACATGATTGATTCATCAGTGTCACATATCGCCTCCAATGTGTGTGAGAGAACACACAAAAAAGTTCTCTTTCTGGAAAAGACAGATCTGCTTCTTGTCATGTCTGATTCCTACAGAAATCCTACACTCGTTACGTTCCATTGCAAGATTCTCAATCTTCTTCCCACTACAAAGTGTTCACTTCCTCTCAGGCAGTTGCTCTTTCCCCATGCTCCTACATGTTTCTTGGTAACTTTTCTTCCCCACCATTTATACATGTATGCTCATTTATCTGCCCTCTGATCTTAGCGTGCAGAATGCTCATCATTTTACCCTCCACGTGTTTACACGGGATGTTCGTTATCCCACCCTCCCTATGTGTGTATAGGATGATCATCATTTTGCCCCCCATGCTTATACAGAATGGTAATCATTTTGCCTCCCCATGCTTATACAGAATGGTGATCATTTTGCCTCCCCATGCTTATACAGAATGGTAATCATTTTGCCTCCCCATGCTTATACAGAATGGTAATCATTTTGCCTCCCCATGCTTATACAGAATGGTAATCATTCCCCCCCTGCTTATACCGAATGGTAATCATTTTCCCCCCTTGCTTATACAGAATGATAATCATTTTGCCCCCCTGCTTATACAGAATGGTAATCATTTTGCCCCCCTGCTTATACAGAATGATAATCATTTTGCCTCCCCCCTTGCTTATTCAGAATGGTAATCATTTTGCCCCCCCTGCTTATACAGAATGGTAATCATTTTCCCCCCTTGCTTATACAGAATGATAATCATTTTGCCCCCCTGCTTATACAGAATGGTAATCATTTTGCCCCCCTGCTTATACAGAATGATAATCATTTTGCCTCCCCCCTTGCTTATTCAGAATGGTAATCATTTTGCCCCCCCCTGCTTATACAGAATGGTAATCATTTCCCCCCTGCTTATACAGAATGGTAATCAGTTTGCCCCCCTGCTTATACAGAATGGTAATCATTTTGCCCCCTGCTTATACAGAATGGTAATAATTTTGCCCCCCCTGCTTATTCAGAATGGTAATCATTTTGCCCCTACCTGCTTATACAGAATGGTAATCATTTCCCCCCTGCTTATACAGAATGGTTATCATTTTGCCCCCCCTGCTTATACAGAATGGTAATCATTTTGCCCCCCCTGCTTATACAGAATGGTAATCATTTTGCCCCCCCTGCTTATACAGAATGGTAATCATTTTGCCCCCTGCTTATACAGAATGGTAATCATTTCCCCCTGCTTATACAGAATGGTAATCATTTCCCCCCTGCTTATACAGAATGGTAATCATTTCCCCCCTGCTTATACAGAATGGTAATCATTTTGCCCCCCCTGCTTATACAGAATGGTAATCATTTTGCCCCCTGCTTATACAGAATGGTAATCATTTTGCCCCCCTGCTTATACAGAATGGTAATCATTTCCCCCCTGCTTATACAGAATGGTAATCATTTTGCCCCCCTGCTTATACAGAATGGTAATCATTTCCCCCCTGCTTATACAGAATGGTAATCATTTTGCCTCCCCCTTGCTTATTCAGGATGCTCATTTACCCATCGTTCTCATGTTTATAGAAATAAAGTTGGACATTTTACCTGAAAAAAGAGCTATATAAGCAGAATGCCATGCAATTGCCTGAAACTGCCCAGTCTTTCTGAAAATGTTGATGTACAAGCCATTAGAAATGTGTCACAATAAACCTTGAATGGGGCATATCATAGCGTATATGTGGTGCTTGCTTACTCTGGGTTTCTTAAGCGCTATATGTTGGGCGTTGGTTGGTGGGTAGCTTTTGCGGTCGGTGCTGGTGCGAACAGGGGACATGTCCACATTTCATGCCTGATTGGACCGTCGCTCGCCACATTTCAGCTAATTCTCGTGTAAAGCTAATTCGACTGCTGTTGCCAATCTATATTTCTCATCGGGAATATCAGAGCAGGTCATAAATGCTAAACATAGAAACCCCACTGATTTCTGCCCATGTATTAGGATTTGTGTCCATTTCTATTATTTGTGACATTTTCCTTTTGAAAGACGGTGGTACAGAGGTCAATAGCTCTGGTCTGGCGAAAGGCGAAATCTTTCTGATTGGTCATTCCACGATATTTTAACTTAGTCACATTTAAAAGGAGACACAGCCGTGTCGACCGATATAACAATTAGACATTTGCTTAGTAATTGACAAATCTATTAGTTAGTAAAATGCTTTTATTAATGTTATTCGCCATTTGAAAACAAACAAAACTTTGATGATTGATTGCTGATTTAGTAGACTTCAAAATCTCTTTCATGTTAAATGATTCATCTGGTAAAAGTGACTTCACTACACGCCAGACTGTCTGTAAACCGCTTCATGGACTTTGGCGTTTGTTCGATCACCGGAAATCAGGTCTTTCTTTTAATTTCCTTTTCTGTGTCTGAAGCAGGAAAAAAGACAACTTTGGCCAAACTTAACGACCCTAAACTCACCTAACAAAGTTTTAAATAACCTTGCAAGCCCCTTTGTTTATTTGATTCTTCAAAGTACATTTAATGCTTCTTTGATTGGCTTGCAACATTTAGTACTTTTTCAATCAAATATGCTCAAGACAAGAGATTGTTTTTGAAGTCAATTTATCCTCCAAATAATTTGATGAATGTATTTGAATATTGATGACAGCCTATGTTAAATATGAAGGTACCAAGAGGTTTTCCCCTCTTAATGCCGTCGCATTAAGTCCATCTTTGATGTTTATTAGACGGTAGTTAATGAGAGTTTTCATATTTAGTTTTATCGAGTAATTGGCTGGTCCATGCTTCATTCCAAGCCCCCTGTGCCTCGTAAGGCCAGAAACCTGTGGCCCTATCCATCTCCGCGGCTGACAAGTATAACCCTGGCTATTAGGGAGCGGAGACGGTCTGGACACTGCACGGGATATTACATACAGCGTATATGTTCATAGAAGTTGCTTACATAGGGTGTCTATGATGGATTGAGGGATCACGGTATAAAACTCACGCTTCCGCCCTCTGTCAAAGTTATTATATGTTAAATCATTATAACTACACAATGGCCACAGTATAAACACTAATTGCTTGACTTATGATGGATGAACAAATCTGGTTGTATGCACGAAACAAACATGACATTAATATTATAATTAGCGGCATTTATATAAATCAGTTTTCTCCCACGTTATGGACAGTATATGTCCGTGCCAATACATTAGACTTATTTCAAAAAGTTAAATGTCTTCTTTTGGAAAGTTGCGATGCTTTTAGCAATATCAGATTGTGATAAATGTTATCTGGTAGACATTATGGTCTCAGACAACAAACCCATAGCCTTATGGTTGAGAATGAGAAGAATTAGGGTAGTTATATGCCGATTAGAACATGATCAAGCTTGAATTCTGTAACTTAGATTTAAATGTTACCCTAAATTGTCTTTTTTTTTAAAGACGGATACAGCAAGGATTGTATCTGATGGAGTGCGGAGAACACCATCAAATAGAGGCGCATTGATACACGACTAGGTGGGATCTATTTGCCGGACGTCTTTGGCCCTGTGTGTATTGATCCGCGCAGACCTCAGATACTCGTCCCAGGCAGACTCAACTCTTAATAGCACTGCTGTATAACTTGTCGATTTCATCACTGCCTCGACACTTAGACAGCTATTAGGCAGAAATTGGGGGTCTTTTGAAAATATTCATCTGCGGCGCATCTCTTGATTATTGGCATTGGCGGAGTGATACTTGGTGGAATGGGTAATGTTGTGACATACTCCTGTCCGGAAATTGCAGAGGTGTTCCCGGGGCCGCAACCTTGATGATTTAAGGAAGGGAGGCGTCAGCGAGTGCCTATATCGCATCACAATCTCATTAATATAGCTATCATTCTAACAATGCTCGCCGTATAATGCCCTTCTATATTCGATTTTCCACCACATACCATTTCTACTCTGACGTTCGTCGCCTTATATTTTACATCCAATTTCACTTGCAACATGTTTGAAAAAAATCCCACAAATCTTCATAAAATGTCATATTCTGCAAATAGAAAGTTTGATCCATGCAGAATGTGTGGAATATGTTTGAATTTAATCTAATCTGTCCATATCATGAATAGATTGGGATAATGTGTCTGCAGTAAACTATTTTTATACAGGAGCCGTTGGCAAAAATGCATATGGAGGAAATGTATTCTGAAATAAAAAGTGCCATCTGCAGCCAGCAACAACATAAGATATAAGACTAGGTATTTCAGAAATTAGCAACAAAGCACTTTCATAATTTCATAATATGTTAACATAGAAATGGTGAGTGGAAGCCAAAGTTACTTTTGGCTTTTGTCTTGACCATTCATAAACAAGAAGCACTTCCTCCCTTAGAACTGTTCATAGGAGTTGTCTGTTAGAACTGTCCAATGTGAACCTTCCATGTTGTGTGTATGAGATATATGTCACTGCTGGTATGCCGGGATCTTCTTGCACTGTCCAGGAGTTATACGTTGTGGGAACTAAGGTTATAATAACATATACTTTGATATATTTTAATGTCATTCATGTCATAAGTCATATAGGCAGGAGAACTTTAGAAATGTTATACATCATGTTGTTTTTTTCTGTGATTATCATATCAATCATAAGATTGTTGCTTTATCATAAATTTCTAATATGTTAATTTAATTAGATGTAGCACAGAATACGTCGACCTTTCAGCCTTGAGCTTTGTACTAATGATACTGAAGTGATTAACAAACTGAAGGCGAGGCCTGCTATATGATTGTTGGCTTTATACATTTTACAGATATTGACTTACTTTAATCAGAATTGTTTTACGTTGTAACCGGACTGTCCGGTCGTTGGCAGGTATATCCACAGTAGATATCTGTGGAAATCTAACAAATTATCTCATGTGAGATGTCTTTCATGATGACCTTTGTCATAGGTGGAAGGTCAAAATACTGTAAATGTCAGGATGAGCTTTTCTGATATTTAAGTGGGTTAGATTCGTAAAATTATGGGTTCTTTGAATATGACTTTGCAATTATGAGATCAAATAATTCTACAATTACGTCTTAACGTGCGAACTTAGAGAAGCTATGACCAAAAGATAACACATTTTTTATGTAAATTTGGGGCACTCAAAAATACGCCAAGCACTTTGGTTTGCAGGTTTTCCAGGAAGAGGAATCTTTCTTTTTAACATAAACTGTCTACCGAAGTATTGATAGCATTATTAGGTGAATCTATATTCAAATTTATATCGTTTATGTGGATATTGCAATTTACTTTGAGGATAAATAACTCGATTTTTCTATTGGCAAAAACAACTTTGATCAATGGTTATTGACAATTTAAGGGTTGAGTTTGTCACTCACATGGGTCACAGCAAAGGCCAACAGTGGCCCACTACATCTTCTGGTAAGTCTCAACCATCCAGCGTCTCTACCTTCAACATGAAAGCCACGTGATCCACTGAGCAGACTGAACACCTCAGGCTTAGTCATCAAAGCCCCAGCAATATGACTCTCTGTAATGATATAGAGAGCTCATTTTGCTGAGGGTTTCTACAGATGGTTCGATGCGACTTTATCCTAACAGCTTAAAGATAAAGTATCTTTCTTCATACATCTCGCCTTCAATCGCACAACGCTATTCTTACTTTTCCTCTTCATCCAGTGGGAGTTGATAGAACTTCGATTCAAGTCAATAAATTCTGTCACTGTGGCCTTTGTAGATTACAGTTGCAATAAGTATAATATATTTGTGGCAGACCAAATGTGTGATTGCAGATACTCAATGTATTTTGTTGCTCTTTGTTTTTTTAAATTGGTCACAGAAATAATGTATGTTAATAACCTCAACCAAGGTCACAAGCAAAGTTCAGTTATTAATTAATTTAAGAACAAAAATCTTGAAAAATGATAACAATTTCTGATCAGCTCCATCAATGGTTCTGTTGGTGTTATACAAATTATATTATTAGTTGACAAGCACTTTACATACGATGTCTTTAGTAATGAGTCATAATCGTCTCACCGAAACATTTAATACCATACACCCTCTTTGAAACTGACCTATCATGGCTTGATATGCAAACTGGAGGTAATTCCTCAAATAATTTAAACTTTAACAAATATATGATGTGAGACAATGCTCCAGACTTGGCTGCTGGAGTGAGAACCCATGTGGCTTATGCCAATAACACAATATGCTGAGAAGAGCCAGGTTCACGACACTTACCCATAAACACTTTGGCGATGGGGTGCTGTGCCATTTGCAATGACTCCCAAGGTCAATAACTATTTGCCGACTCAAACAGGCATTACATTCACAGTTGCATCTTACCCGTGCTCTAGACAATGTAGCGTTGCTCAGTCCAGGCACATGTACCAGACAATTACCACATTTGTTCACTTTAGCACCACATTAGTCTAATAAGCCAGGATGCCGTGTTGTAATGAACAAGCCTTCAGCTTCATTTGGGTGTGACTCGCAGACAGCAATCTGTAGGCGGACACTGCAAATGTCATTGCCTCGGCTAGCCCAAGGAATGTCCGGCTCCTCGTCCTGTTTCTCTACATTTTTTGTGTCTCCGGCTTAGACAATATTATAGAGGAGGAAATATTTTGAGGTCCATTTACTGATTACATGAAATGGGTGTTTCTATCATTGGCCTGAGCAGTTCAGTTGGAAGAGCATTCGGTTTGAGACCCAGTGATCGCCGGTTCGAATCCCGGCTACTTACTATCAAGCGCTTTGAGCAGAAATTGTCTGTATAATCAGCGCAATATAAATGTTGCCTTTATTATTTATTTATCTATCTATCATCAAAAAGCCTTCCTTTATGACACGTTAAGATTTTGTGTCAACATGACTTGTATGTGTGAGGGCCACGGGCCGTGGCGCAGTTGGTTTGAGCGCCAGCTTATTAGCACAAGTTCCTCTGTGGTGATCCAAAGGTTGTGAGTTCCATCCCCGGCCGTGCTGGGATTTAAATCATAATAAAATTTATCATATGAGCTGAGGCCTATGCCTAAAGGGTTAACTCATTGTCCTTGTAAATCTGTGATCGGGTAGGTTGTCATACCAAGGACCTGCGACATGACAATTCAGTGAGGCAGCACTATATCTGCTACAATCACGAAATGACTGAAATAATGATGAAATTGATGTCAAACCCCAAACAAACAAAACTTGTATATATGATAAAAAGGCAACAGCTTTCATTTCTTGAAGCCACTATCAAAGAAATCAAATGTAATCTAACACATAGGCCAATGACACAAGAAGCGCTAAGAAAGCGTACCGGCCACCCAGCTATTTCTTGAAAAACGGCGAATTTATTGGCTTGCGGTGGGTAAATAGCATAATGTTCACATGACCATTCATGCAGGCCATCCGTGCTACATATCGCCTAAATCTCGTCCGAGGCGTGAATAACTACATGGGCTCTGCTATCAGTACTAATCCCTGGATGGATTGGTTCATCACACCAGATTTGTCCCTAATCTGGCGTAATCCTGCTCACAAGTTAAGCCCAATACCTCAGCTCATACATCTGAATGGACAGGGTCATTCCTTTTTTTGAAGGTGAGGTCATAGATCTTGTAAATAACGAGGGGTTCTCTGCAGAGGCTGGCCACATGTCTGGGCGATGATAGGGGCAGACAGGGCATGGGTGGTATTTTCTCAACAGTGACGTATTTATCAGAGCAACAATGGTTAGGTTAGTAGCGATATGTGGCCGCCACGGGAGAATTATAGAGCCTAAACATGAGTGCGGCACCTCCCACAATGGACATAGAGACACATAAAAGACACCCTCCATCCACAGCGCACTCCGCTGCCGCACACTCCACAGCCCTTATCGCTCTGCTGACAATGTCTTTATGCGCATTTTCCGCTCACTGTCCACGAGTTGTGTCATAAAACCTCCATAAACCAGATCAGTTTCTAAATGCTTAATTACCCTGTCTACCCACTAACAACTGAATGGCGATATCGGACTGATCAGGACAATTTAATATCCAGGGTATTTGTAAATGTAAGGCTTGGGGTTATCAAATGTCCACATCTGATACTCATAACGTAGAACTGTGTGCGTGTTGTGCGACACTCATTTCCATGGCATGAAATATGTAAATAGCTCACGTCCATTCAGGATGTGAGCGACAAGGCATTCAGCACTCAGTGTCAGTGGCATTCAGCACCCAGTGTCAGTGGCAACTCATCTGACTCAGTCCAGTAATATAACGGGGAATGTTACCTTTGTCAATATGTCCTTTTCACGTGTACTAAGTTCATAGCACGCTAATGTCTGAGATATGTCACGTGCTACATATTCCTCATTTCATTTGATTTCTATGTCTATTGAAACATATATATATAGTGTACTTGTTTGTGGTTTCTTCACAATGATGTCCACCTGACCAATATGGTGTACTGACTTGTTGATTTAGCGTCCACTCTTTAAGGGACGACATTCCAAATATATATCTGTCTTTTCATCACAGCTGATGTCAGTTGCTGTAGATTGCGAATATATGTTAAATCAGCGACTTGGATATATGCATCTCATATATTGTGCTTTTCCATTAATGCCATAGAGGTCTAGAGGAGGTTAATTCCTATGAACTGGGATGGCCATGGTTAATGCATCTCCCGTAGAAAGAATCTATGAGTAGAGTATGGGTATTCTCAAAGTTTACAACCAAGATAACTTCGGTAAAAGCCTAGATCGACTCAAATTACATCTTGCTGACACTCTCGGGTAATTTGACAGGCCAATTTTGCTTGAGATTAAAGGTAACCCAAGGATCTATTTATCCGACAGTGCAGTGTCCACAAAGGTCCTTTGAAATATTATCTCTTCTTCGTGTTGCCTAATGTGTGTTAAGATTTAAACATTGTAAATTAGTCAATAAAGTCACAGTGTACAAATATTTGTATACTATCATTTTTATAACATTTTGGTGATATGTCATTGAGATATATAGTTAGGAAAAGAATGGAGGTATCTATTTATAAGGATAACAAATTATGATAGCGATTAGTTGATAGAGATGTCAAGACCAGAAACAAGTTTGAATTAACTATTTAATGAAACCAATGCATCTAACATCACATGACATCAATATGTGAATTTGATATAATGTATCTGATCTCCAGTTGTCAAGACTGTGGTAAACAATCGCGATGTAACAATGTCAGGTTTGAGAGGAAGACCTGGAATGTGGTGCACTAACGCATGATATGGTTAACCTGAGCGAGTAGTCATGCTGATGAAATGGTCAGAATGATGCCTTTTAGCTTCTCCCCAAATTGCAGTTAAAAGCATGCTGACATGATAAGAGAGACAAATGTCATGTAGTTCTAGGTCTTCATATGAGCGATATGACACATCTCAGTTTCTGTTGTCAAAATATTTATATTTAAGAAAAGCTCCTGTCGTGCAGCACACTGGTCACGTTCTGTTTAATCTATCACAATCTACTGCCATACCTTCTAAACTCCTAATAACAGAAGATCTTCATATTTGAACAATATCACTACTGTCTCCACGTGCATGAAGCCCCGGATGTCACTTTGTGGGAATATATGGTGCCAGCTGGACATGAAGCACCTCATTGAGGAAGGACAGGTCAGCGCACCTAGCGGCAAATTACCTGCTCACAAAACTGTCACCATGGCAATCAACAACGCAGAAGGTGTATACATCACTGAGAAACTGATGTGACCCTATTTCTCGTCAACTATATATTTGTTAATTCAATTACGAAACCTCATACACTTAATTGTCAAGCATTGATTTACCCTTTGTGTGTGATTTGAATTTTGTGAAAATCTTTCCTTGATACAACACTCAAGGCATCCGACCAAGCATTAAACAATTAAAAATGTAGGCATCCCACAATCCAACAAACATGTAGGCATCCAACCCTGCATCAAACATGTAGGCATCCAACCCTGCATCAAACATGTAGGCATCCAACCCTGCATCAAACATGTAGGCATCCAACCCTGCATCAAACATGTAGACATCCAACCCTGCATCAAACATGTAGGCATCTGATCCTGCATCAAACATGTAGGCATCCAACCCTGCATCAAGCATGTAGGCATCCAACCCTGCATCAAACATGTAGACATCCAACCCTGCATCAAACATGTAGGCATCCCACAATCCAACAAATATGTAGGCATCCAACTCTGCATCAAGCATGTAGGCATCTGATCCTGCATCAAGCATGTAGGCATCCAACCCTGCGTCAAGCATGTAGGCATCTGATCCTGCATCAAGCATGTAGGCATCCAACCCTGCGTCAAACATGTAGGCATCCACCCCTGCATCAAACATGTAGGCATCCACCCCTGCATCAAACATGTAGGCATCCAACCCTGCATCAAGCATGTAGGCATCCACCCCTGCATCAAGCATGTAGGCATCCAACCCTGCATCAAGCATGTAGGCATCCAACCCTGCATCAAACATGTAGGCATCCAACCCTGCATCAAACATGTAGGCATCCAACCCTGCATCAAGCATGTAGGCATCCACCCCTGCATCAAACATGTAGGCATCCAACCCTGCATCAAACATGTAGGCATCCAACCCTGCATCAAACATGTAGGCATCCAACCCTGCATCAAACATGTAGACATCCAACCCTGCATCAAACATGTAGGCATCTGATCCTGCATCAAACATGTAGGCATCCAACCCTGCATCAAGCATGTAGGCATCCAACCCTGCATCAAACATGTAGACATCCAACCCTGCATCAAACATGTAGGCATCCCACAATCCAACAAATATGTAGGCATCCAACTCTGCATCAAGCATGTAGGCATCTGATCCTGCATCAAGCATGTAGGCATCCAACCCTGCGTCAAGCATGTAGGCATCTGATCCTGCATCAAGCATGTAGGCATCCAACCCTGCGTCAAACATGTAGGCATCCACCCCTGCATCAAACATGTAGGCATCCACCCCTGCATCAAACATGTAGGCATCCAACCCTGCATCAAGCATGTAGGCATCCACCCCTGCATCAAGCATGTAGGCATCCAACCCTGCATCAAGCATGTAGGCATCCAACCCTGCATCAAACATGTAGGCATCCAACCCTGCATCAAACATGTAGGCATCCAACCCTGCATCAAGCATGTAGGCATCCACCCCTGCATCAAACATGTAGGCATCCAACCCTGCATCAAACATGTAGGCATCCACCCCTGCATCAAACATGTAGGCATCTAACCCTGCATCAAACATGTAGGCATCCAACCCTGCATCAAACATGTAGGCATCCAACCCTGCATCAAACATGTAGGCATCCAACCCTGCATCAAGCATGTAGGCATCCAACCCTGCATCAAGCATGTAGGCATCAAACCCTGCATCAAGCATGTAGGCATCAAACCCTGCATCAAACATGTAGGCATCCAACCCTGCATCAAACATGTAGGCATCCAACCCTGCATCAAACATGTAGGCATCCAACCCTGCATCAAACATGTAGGCATCCAACCCTGCATCAAGCATGTAGGCATCCAACCCTGCATCAAACATGTAGGCATCCAACCCTGCATCAAACATGTAGGCATCCAACCCTGCATCAAACATGTAGACATCCAACCCTGCATCAAACATGTAGGCATCCAACCCTGCATCAAGCATGTAGGCATCCAACCCTGCATCAAGCATGTAGGCATCAAACCCTGCATCAAACATGTAGGCATCCAACCCTGCATCAAACATGTAGACATCCAACCCTGCATCAAACATGTAGGCATCCAACCCTGCATCAAACATGTAGGCATCCAACCCTGCATCAAACATGTAGACATCCAACCCTGCATCAAACATGTAGGCATCCAACCCTGCATCAAACATGTAGGCATCCAACCCTGCATCAAACATGTAGGCATCCAACCCTGCATCAAACATGTAGGCATCCAACCCTGCATCAAACATGTAGGCATCCAACCCTGCATCAAACATGTAGGCATCCAACCCTGCATCAAACATGTAGGCATCCAACCCTGCATCAAACATGTAGACATCCAACCCTGCATCAAACATGTAGGCATCCAACCCTGCATCAAACATGTAGGCATCCAACCCTGCATCAAACATGTAGGCATCCAACCCTGCATCAAACATGTAGGCATCCAACCCTGCATCAAACATGTAGACATCCAACCCTGCATCAAACATGTAGGCATCCAACCCTGCATCAAACATGTAGGCATCCAACCCTGCATCAAACATGTAGACATCCAACCCTGCATCAAACATGTAGGCATCCAACCCTGCATGAAGCATGTAGGCATCCATCCCTGCATCAAGCATGTAGGCATCCAACCCTGCATCAAACATGTAGGCATCCCACAATCCAACAAACATGTAGGCATCCCACAATCCAACAAACATGTAGGCATCCAACTCTGCATCAAACATGTAGACATCCAATTCTGCATCAAACATGTAGGCATCCAACCCTGCATCAAACATGTAGGCATCCAACCCTGCATCAAACATGTAGACATCCAACCCTGCATCAAACATGTAGGCATCCCACAATCCAACAAACATGTAGGCATCCAACCCTGCATCAAACATGTAGGCATCCAACCCTGCATCAAACATGTAGGCATCCCACAATCCAACAAACATGTAGGCATCCAACTCTGCATCAAGCATGTAGGCATCCAACCCTGCATCAAACATGTAGGCGTCCAACCCTGCATCAAACATGTAGGCATCCAACCCTGCATCAAACATGTAGGCATCTGATCCTGCAACTGGAGGCTTGAGGACATCCATCCCTGCATGTAGGCATTCAACACTGCATCATACCTGAATACACCCTAAGCTGCACCAAACATTTAGGCACCCAAACCTGCATCACATTTGTAGACATCCATTTCTGCAAGGGGCTTGAAGACACCATCCCAGATATTGATATATGTAGACATGATTTGGCAAACTGCTCTGGGGTTTCATCCTGGTGACATACATCTGGGGTAAATTTGTCCCACATCCCTGCAATCTAGTTTCACAACTGAATGGGCTCCAAATAAAGTGGTCAGTGCTATACATAGGCGGTGGACTGGCTCTGATTGGTGATGGGGAGCAGACATTCTACTGGGAATGCTGTGAGGAGATGCCATTTGCTTTCTGGGGTGAAATAAGTAGCAACCTATCTACTGGAGACAGATATATCTGGATGAGAATAGAAGCAATGAGGTACCAGAATGAGAAGGGAAACAATGAGGTACAAGAATGAGAAGGGGAACCATCATGTACCAGAATGAGTAGGGAAATAATGAGGTACCAGAATGAGAAGGGGAACCATGATGTACCAGAATGAGAAGGGGAACCATGTGGTACCAGAATGAGAAGGAAAACAATGAGGTACCAGAATGAGAAGGGGAACCATGTGGTACCAGAATGATAAGGGGAACCATGATGTACCAGAATGAGAAGGGAAACAGTGAGGTACCAGAATGAGAAGAGGACCATGTTGTATATTTATGATTAACCACGTGGTACATGGATGAGAAAAAGAAACTAAATGGAATCTGAAATGGAAGAGAAACCTTGTGGTATCTGCAAGAGAAGGGAACTATGCTTGTAGCCTTTGGAAGATAATTTTGTGCTATCTGGATGAGAAGGGAAAATATATGGTATCTGGAATAGAGAGGGGAAACCATGTTGTGTTTCTGAATGGGTAAGTTATCATGCAATCCAATTTTCTGAGAAAAGGTCACAACACAGATTGTTATGTCATTGCAGGGTGGGAAGTGTATTGTAAGATAGATAGATATACGGCATAACATACAATATGATACAAGTATTCCATGTTATATGCATGGCATGTCATTATGCATCAGGAACGTTAATTCCGTGTATACTATGAATAAATCAAGTATTTAAATCTCTCAAACAATTCCTCAATCTGCTTTACTATTTCTATATTTGCTTATATCAGGAGTTGTTAAACGTGAAGAAGGAGCTTTGCAAGGTTAACCTGATGCACACCTTTGATGCTAAGCAGTGTGTACAGAATGTGTCACAAATAGCAATGTGCACCTGACACGACATGGAGACTCGAGGAGATGCAGAGACATTATTGGAAAACATTCACATTAGAATCTCCTGATGTCTCTCTTCCAACTACACCATCTGCAAAGGAAATTGCTCCTGCACTTCTGTAAATTGGTTGCAGGCAAACCAGGGAAAGTCTGATATACATATCTTGATAAGAAATTAGAATTTTGATTGGGTATAATGTGTTTTTGTAAAGTAATAGGCATTCTGTACAGATGTTTTTTTCAGGCAGTAGTGTATCTTTGAGGGAGCCATAACTGTGACCAAATGACAGACATCCAGACCATTGCAAATAGCAAAACAAATATCACCATTTATCGTCTCACATTTGACCACAGCATAGATAAAAAATATAGCTAAACTAGCGAGGTCTCTTGGGGATGACCAAAACTCTATCATCTGCTATATAATAGCACTAGGTAGCATTCACGTAATGCTGCCGCACACGACTTACTACACCCCCTACACGTATTACGACTATCGTAAAACGTACCGCTGCCACACATAGTTTGTGACTACATAACACAAAACATAAAGTCCTCCTCGCAGAATCCTCATAAAATGTCACATTTACCCCCGGCCTTCTGATCCTTAGGCAGCAGATTTACCAGTCTCGCCTATGTGGTGACCTTCTGGCGAGATAACGCGAGATGCGCACATGGTTTTTTTATGTGTTTTTTATTGTGCATATAATTAGGTGGCTGGGGTGCAAAATTAACCCATGTCTAAAGAATACGTCTTTAGCGGTTTGCCTTTTAACATTACGCTTATTTTCGTTTTGTATTTGACTTGACACTTTTTGGTGGATGAGGGGTGGGGTTTAACCGTCATTTAATGGTGTGCCGATGACGTGTATTTTTCAATATCTTACATGATTAACATGATTTTGAAAACATCATCCCTTCTTATTAATAGCAACATACTTCATATTGAAATTACATGGAAACTTTTAGTATAACACTTAGATTGGCGGTAGGACCTCTAGAAGCGGTCCAATCACATTGCCCTGGTGGGTGCGGTGTTGTGTTGTTAAATCTCACGAGACCACAGTGCCTAGATTGAGCCTTAAATACGATTATCAAGGTCACGTGCTATGACCTAGCTCATACCAGGTGACCCACGTACATTCTGCAGTCGCTCTTGTGGGCGATTACTGGACGCCGCTACCTCTCCCCGGGAGTCAGTTGTGGCGCCCCGGAGAGTCGCTACCTCACAAGCTTGCTGCAGATTATTGCCAACATAATGCTTCCATTTTACGACTGGGCCGTCCTGGGCGAACTTTTATTTGCAATGAACGCTCCCACACACAATGGTGTGAAGGCTGATGGAGTTTGGAGTGTTGTTGCGAAGATCAGCGTCTCACTGATGTGTGTGAGATACAAAGGAAGCTGATGATATAACTCACAGCCTGTACCCCTCCATGTCAGGTCAGCTTGAGTAACATCCCAGCCAAACACTGGCTTCATAAGTCCCTGCTTATAACTCATAGCCTGTACCCCCTCCATGTCAGGTCAGCTTGAGTAACATCCCAGCCAAACACTGGCTTCATAAGTCCCTGCTTATAACTCATAGCCTGTACCCCTCCATGTCAGGTCAGCTTGAGTAACATCCCAGCATACCACTGGCTTCATAAGTCCCTGCTTATAACTCATAACCTGTACCCCTCCATGTCAGGTCAGCTTGAGTAACATCCCATCCAACCACTGGCTTCATAAGTCCCTGCTTATAACTCATAGCCTGTACCCCTCCATGTCAGGTCAGCTTGAGTAACATCCCAGCATACCACTGGCTTCATAAGTCCCTGCTTATAACTCATAGCCTGTACCCCTCCATGTCAGGTCAGCTTGAGTAACATCCCAGCATACCACTGGCTTCATAAGTCCCTGCTTATAACTCATAGCCTGTACCCCTCCATGTCAGGTCAGCTTGAGTAACATCCCAGCATACCACTGGCTTCATAAGTCCCTGCTCCCTAAGCTATGTATATATTCAGCTCTGTGATGTGGATGAAATTACAAAGGATGTTAAATATTTTTTAATATTCAATCTGATATTTCCGTCTAAAAATATATTAATATTTCTGTATAAAAGTAACGTTCTTCCAATCTGTAATTGTACCATAGGATTAAAATCGCATTTGTATCCTGTATCTGTGACTAATAAATATGTTTTATCAAAGTTAAATCTAATAAAACCCCTCTTTTTATATCTAAGTTCATTTACACATATTCATGTACAGACATCCGCTCAAATATGATAATGGAAAAAAGAAGAGTGTGTTATTCCTTAGAGTTATTCTCACAGTTCTTATGCGGTATATTTCAATGTTTAATAGCACTTTATAACTGTGATGAGGCCGGTCAGGTGTGGATGTATGTATGTTTGATAACACCTGCCTGTATAAGAATCACACAGTCTGGGCCAACATTTCTTAAATGTCTCATTTATATGCACACTTCCCTCCTATCTGGCAGACAACCGATCCTATCTCACACCCTGCACTTCTCAATCAATTCATTATTTCCTTCTGGATATTTAAGTATGTTTCCCTTCAATAATTTGCGCTCATCTGCTGTAGTATGCACCTCCAAATGATAATCTGAAAATGATACTTTTGTTCTTCATTTTGTCTTTCTTGAAATTGGAGGTGGTCGCTCCTATACGCATGCTTATAATCATCATTAGTTACCACATACGGGTCCTTGGCTACTAATGGAAGCTTACAGATGATTAGGACACCTTGCCCTCGAATCAAGCAAGAGATATAGATCATTATATTTGTATTTTGCTCTTATTCTTGAAAGTCTTACTTTCGCTTCTTATAATTTTTTGTTGTAAAACACGATGATAATTATATTTTTAAGAAAAGCTATTTTCTCAGCGTCAGATTGATGAGATTCCAATGGATGTGTATAATAAGTCACCTGGTACAGAATCTCCTAAGCTTTGATACACTATGATATGTACCTAGTCATCTGTTTGAGTCAGCGACACTCCAGTGTATTGGTGGTGCATCAGTTCGACCTAGCTCCCTCATGAATGGCTTAAAGGTACAGCAAACACTCTGAAGTAGGCTTCCATGACCCCTGGTATTTCCTCGCTATGCTTAAGAACCGGACATGGTTCTGTCAACTTTGCTTTGCCTATTCCTATTACAGTCTCAACAGTGCAGATATTCGTGTCACCTTGTTTCTTATGTGAATCATATGAGGTCGTTTTATCTTTCTCTAAACGTTCCTATGGGGTTATAGACTCCAAAGACATGCAGATAACGCAGAGCGGAAGTCACGCGGGGTCTCACCAATCAATGGTGACAAATCTGCCATGGGCCGTTCCAGTTCGATTTCCGTTTTTACATGCCTCCACACCTCAAGACTGCCGCGTTCCCCTGGTGGCACTAAAAGTGGAACTCGGGAAAGCAGACGAACCTCCGGCTATAACATTCACGGCCAATGATCAAAGTTATAAATTTACTTATTTTTCACCGCATTATCCTGCATATGTTTTACATGCAGACCTGATATTGAGTGTCACTTAGAGCTGAAATCGACAATGGTGAAAAAATGAGTCAATCTGCCAGACTGTTTGAGTAGGCCATGAATCATTTTGTCAGGAACAGCTCAATCCACTCAAACAAAGCGTACTAAGAGACATTGTGACGTACTTTATTATTCCTGAGGCTGGGCTTAATTCTGTTTTCAAATATGTACGGAGAAGCGGACTTAAATATTGCATGGGTCAGGGACTCAGCAGGATTAGGGTTCTCCACTAAATGAGTTTTACATTGAGAAGTAGTAGAAAAAGCAAGGCAAAAAATTATCAAGCTTGAATGTCCCTATCTTTGTGTCGGCCTAATCGACAATCTATCTACCTCTTGGGGATAAGTACAACTCAAATCGCATCACTTCTGTGGGTTATTTAGAGACGAAATCAAGCACGTGGAGAGCGTTTTTACAAGTTCTGAAAAGTAATAGATTAAGAAAGGTGTGACATTGTTAGTGAACTTTGACCAACTTTGGATGCAGGTGTATTAGTGAATATAGATGATTTGCAGGAGAGAATTGTTGGACCTTCTCCGACGGTAAGATAGGGACGGCGAGTTATCGCGAGACCATGATAGCCAATCGCCAGTAAGATAGGGACAATGAGTTATCGCCAGACTCTGATAACTAACTGACAGAGAGATAGGGACAGTGAGTTATCGCGAGACCATGATAGCCAACCGCCAGTAAGATAGGGACGGCGAGTTATCGCGAGACCATGAGAGCCAACCGCCAGTAAGATAGGGACAATGAGTTATCGCCAGACCATGATAGCCAACCGCCAGTAAGATAGGGACAATGAGTTATCGCCAGACCCTCATAACTAACTGACAGAGAGATAGGGACAATGAGTTATCGCCAGACCCTCATAACTAACTGACAGAGAGATAGGGACAATGAGTTATCGCCAGACCCTCATAACTAACTGACAGAGAGATAGGGACAATGAGTTATCGCCAGACCCTCATAACTAACTGACAGAGAGATAGGGACAATGAGTTATCGCCAGACCCTGATAACTAAGTGACAGAGAGATAGGGACAATTAGTTATCGCCAGACCCTGATAGCTAACTGACAGAGAGATAGGGACAAGGCGATAGGGACAGACCCTGATAACTAACTGACAGAGAGATAGGGACAGTGAGTTATAGCTAGACCCTGATAACTAACTGACAGAGAGATAGGGACAATGAGATAGGGACAGACCCTGATAACTAACTGACAGAGAGATAGGGACAGCGAGTTATAGCCAGACCGTGATCACTAACTGACAGAGAGATAGGGACAATGAGTTATCGCCAGACCCTGATAACTAAGTGACAGAGAGATAGGGACAATGAGTTATTGCCAGACCCTGATAACTAACTGACAGAGAGATAGGGACAATGAGTTATCGCCAGACCCTGATAACTAACTGACAGAGAGATAGGGACAATGAGTTTTCGCCAGACCCTGATCACTAACTGACAGAGAGATAGGGACAATGAGTTATCGCCAGACCCTGATAACTAACTGACAGAGAGATAGGGACAATGAGTTATCGCCAGACCCTGATAACTAACTGACAGAGAGATAAGGACAATGAGTTATCGCCAGACCCTGATAACTAAGTGACAGAGAGATAGGGACAATGAGTTATTGCCAGACCCTGATAACTAACTGACAGAGAGATAGGGACAATGAGTTATCGCCAGACCCTGATAACTAACTGACAGAGAGATAGGGACAATGAGTTTTCGCCAGACCCTGATCACTAACTGACAGAGAGATAGGGACAATGAGTTATCGCCAGACCCTGATAACTAACTGACAGAGAGATAGGGACAATGAGTTATCGCCAGACCCTGATAACTAACTGACAGAGAGATAGGGACAATGAGTTATCGCCAGACCCTGATCACTAACTGACAGAGAGATAGGGACAATGAGTTATCGCCAGACCCTGATAGCCAACTCTGCCTGTGATTTGGGATAATCGCGATCAGATAAATGGACATGACTTTTCTGATACCAAGTCAGCTTGCTTATCACACAAGACCCCCTCCAACCGAACTATTCACGGGCCATTGTAAACTCTAAAATAACATTGATTTTGAAATAGGCTAAGTCTTTTTATCTGTGGACTTTGATATATGACATTTTTAAAATGAATGAAGGGAACATCTGTTGACATTATGACTTTTTTCAGAACTATTTCTGATAAGAGCCGACATTGAGTCTTTTTTTCTTTGAATGCACATCGATTGCTGAATGGTGATCATTCTGCTTTTGGCCATGGCGGTTTCAAGCCAAGTTTAAGTTTCTGGAACGCAGAATGATTTGGTGAATATATTGTGGCCAACTGATATACCTGGGGGCAGAAATAAGGATATGTGCATTTTCACCTCCGTCATCAATACATCATAAAAACATTTTAATCATTGTTTTCTCATAAAGAGTGTATTAAGAAAAACGTTATAATCTTCTCCAATAGAGTTATTGTTGAAGACCAGAGTATATCTCAAATAGGGGTATTTGTGAAAACCAGAGTATATCCCAAAAAGGGGTATTGGTGAAAACCAGAATATATCCCAAATAGGGGTTTTGGTGAAAACCAGAGTATATCTCAAATAGGGGTATTGGTGAAAACCAGAATATAGCCCAAATAGGGGTATTTGTGAAAACCAGAGTATATCCCAAATAGGGGTAATGTTGAAGACTAGAATATAACCCAATTAGGGGTATTGTTGAAGTATATTCCATAATTTTCATTTTGGTAGTCCAAGAGGGGCACCGGCAGAGGTTACCATAACTTTGACCTACAACGAATCCTACTACTAACAAGTGGCTCAGAATCCAACCACGAACAAGTGGCTCAGAAATATTTTTGGATGAACAATATTTTCAACACAACACTCATACTCCTGCTGAATAACAATAATCAGAAGGCACGTTTGTCAGTTCTTGGCAAAATATGTGAATATATCTGCTAGGTATTGGAAAGATGTCTATGGTCTCTGCCCCTGACTATGATGAATCTCGTAGACAGACAAGACATTTGCATTTGCCGTTAGTGGCCCAAGCAGCTGAAATGACAAGCGATAATGATCCGCACTTGCTGAGACAACACATATCCAAAGAACATCCACCGGCCACAATGGTAACAGGGCGGACACAGAAATCACATCATGCCAAGGACCAGGCTCTCTACCTCATATGGCCTCCCCTCTCTCTGACCATATATGCTAGCAAACCTTGATCGCCAAGCTTGTCTTAGGGCATCATGAGGCTTCAGTGATTTCGGTAATACAGGAACGATGTTAAAATGATACCTTGATTTCCACCCTCTGTGCCATCTAACAACAACAATATGCAGCTGTGATGCGCTCTGTGTGTATGCAAGTTTCCCATGTATTTTTGTTTGTCAACAAGGAGTAACAGGCCCCTCGCCTATACCCCTTCTTCTACGTGATCGGTGTTCAAATCATTTAAGACAAGTGAGAAGTTCATAAATGTCTTAAATACTTGGAAGGTAGCGTTTTTGCAAATATCAAAGAGGTAAAATGGTTATTGGTTCAACTTTTTGTGGGAATATTATTTGCAATCCCGTCAGGGCAGTTTTAATGTGCAATGTCCCTCATTGTATGATATAGATGGACTTTATGGCACGATAATAGTCTATGCCGATTTTGCATGACATTCGCTTATGTTGTATATGATTGATATTTTGATTTACCTTATTGTGCGCTATATGCCTTTTTCAAATGCCCTGAAGTACCAATTAGGATATATGCATTGTCCTAGTAAGACCTTGAGCTCTATGCGGTGTATACTGCACATATATGAAATCCGTTGAGAGAAACACTTATATTATATGCAATGAATCGAGACTTTGTTTATCTGTCCAGCAGAAAAAAAAACCAAATCTATGTTGCCTTGAGATGTCATTGACCGGATGATAAACGTGTGACCCCTTTTAGGATCCTCAACGTGTTGTGTACTTTAGTAAGACTAGGAAGGAGCTTTTCCAACAGGGATATTTTAATGGGTTTTTTTTTTGTCTTACAACAACAAATCCTTTTTGTGATTTTTTTTTCTATTTTGGCCCATTGCTCAGAGCAACCCACTGAGTGTGCAGAAGCCACACAGATAAGTAGTAAACTATGGGAATTGTCATGATGTGGCCAGAAAGGCATTTAGCTGTATCTGAGAGAGTGTTCTGCTGATAAAACCCTGGCCCTGTATTCAAGCCACAACCCTTGGCTAAGCCATCAAGCATTTATATCAGGAGTTTGCTTTTTTATATATTCATATCCCTAGGAATAGGCATATTTTAATTTGAAATAATTTGTTTTTAAGTAGACTTTAAATATCATTTCACTCAAGATAAACAAAACATTTGTCTACCTTTCAAAAAAGATAGCGCCTGCAGAATATTGAATGGTTAACCTTTTTTACACACTAGCATTAAATATTACCACAAAAGACGTAGGGTCTGCCCTGTGGCACTAATGTAATTCAATGGGGATAAGCAGTAAAGTTGGCGGATAATTGAGATGCTGTGTTGTAACCCTACAAGCTATAAGGCACCTTGGCCAACCTAAACATTCAGAAATCAAACTTGCATTATTATGATTTATACGGCATTTCTCGGTCGGTTGTTCCTCATCAATTCGCTGCTTGTAATTGACTAGATTTTCTTGGTGTAGAGTAGGGCACGATTAGTTGTCCCGGGGTAGATGGTCTGGCGCTGGGGGAGTAGCCAGGGTCACGCCACCAGCTTGGAAGGCCCAACCATCTGTATTCACGGTCTGCTGACTGGCCACCAGAGGCCGCTGGGGTAGACCATGAAATGTAGACCGATGCTAGCATCACACTTGTCTGCCTCGTGCAAGGTCATCCTCACATGTAGCGACAAATATGCGCGCGCAGGTACAGGGGATGGGAAGTGGCTCAATGGTAAAATGTCTATCTCTTGTGCAGATTGTCAGGGATCGATTCCCAGTTTGAGTGAGGTCATGCTGAACGTTTGAGTAAGGAAGAAACCTATTGATGAATGTTCCTCACTTAAACCAGTGTCCGTCAACTGGTTGTGTAATCAGGTCTACAGAACAATGCAAAAGAAGGATATCAAGTCATTCTTCGAAAAGAATAGGGCATTGGGTCCCGATGGTAGGCTCTTATCTGAATTGTACTAAAAGTGCGTAACACAATAAATTTAATATATATTGAAGACCTAGACCTTAATTCCAGTCATGCGTTGTGTTACTCTTATTTAGACATTTTTACTAATATTATCTTACTTTAATTGTACAAATATTTAAAGATATTTTCAGTATTTAAAACAAAGAATATTCGAGACAACATATTCCGTTCAACAGCCGGATACACCTAGAAATGATTAATTGCATCTCCACTTGTGAATCTCTATCAGATATCTGAGGCGTAGAGAACCTGATGGTGGACAGGAAGTGATAGGAAGTTGGTGCTGGAAAAGGTAATGGCAGTCAACATGAACAGTAGCTGCCTGATGACATAGTTTGCCACACACGTTCATGCTCCACACACTTTGGCAGAAATAATGGTGTGATAAACTGAGCATTTGGCCCCACTTTCCTGACAATTCCAATATAAAGCTGCTAATTACAAAATATGCGCACTATTTGACTATATTTTTTGTGTACTTTGATTTATGTGGCTGATCGCCGCCTACATAGCACTGGCGGTTAATGACAACTGCTGGGATTTGATTAAGGCAACAGTTTAGCGAGAAAAATATGCTACAAATATGCAAATAATGTGAAGAAAATGACACACTAGATCCTGTAAAATAAAATCACGCTGAACGTGATAAATGGATTTTTGTTTCAATTTTGATTCTTACATTTTAATCAGAATGAATAAGATCATGAATCAAATGATATGAATATCAGAAGTTTCAAATATAAAGCCCTTATAAAACAGGAAATAACACAGTCCGACCCGCACCTAGGGATACCTTGTATTGTCCCTTAAGTCAAGCAGGATGAAGGGAACACTGTGTTATTGCAATGGCGACAAGGGCCAAATGACCAGCAGGTAATTACTAGCAATATGTGAACACTGGGCGAGGCTTATGGTTCTCCGGCAGTTCATAATGCTCCATTCAGCACGTGTCCCAGCTTGGCCCGGCCCCATGACGCTCAGTCCCTCTCTCATTATACTCAAATAGCCTGTGCATTAATAACTCACCACACCATTGAAGTTGATTGCTTCCTATAGAGTTCCTCCTCAGCCTGGGGATTACTCTATTTGCTTCATACAATCAAGGTATTTATAGTCATTTTATCACCACACCTTAATTTGTATCCTCATGCAAGCAACACAATTATGCCCCACATCTGTAAGGTGTTCCTATCTCCCAAATTGAAATATTGCAATGTTATGGATCTTGTCCAAGTCTCTAATTGAAGTGTTTAATCATCAAGGAATTATATTGCCAGATTAATCTGGTTCTTATTGCTCCTATTGTGGCTGTCCTCACTATAGTGCTTTGAGATCCCTGATGCTCTGATCCCTTGTGCCTTGAGACCCCTAATGTATATCAGTGCTGTAATGCCCAATAATGTCTTATCCCCTTTTTGTGCTCCAAACCCTTGTGTTGATTTGCCACTAATTCTCTAATAGCTAGTTCTTTTAAAAATATGATTTTACCAATAGAAAGACTCCTTGAAATTATATATCGATCTGTAGTGTTTCTCTTAAGAGTGATCGGTGTGCATTATATAACTCATACTGATCTGACCGCTAATGTTCTCGGTCAAACCAGTGCTGCATCTTAACTGCGTGGGCACTGTGTCAAAAAGCGCCGACGGGCTCAGTCAGGTCTCTGAGAATGCCTCTATGACTAGTAGTGGGTATTTAAGGAGGTGCCATTGTCACCGACAGCCGCCTGTACTTCTGCACTTTGACGTGGTCTCGATAAGGATAAAGTCAGAGTAGCGGCTCAAAGTGAGCGATGTTATATTGTGTGAGACCGACGTGCTCAGAGCTCAAAGTGAGCGATGTAATATTGTGTGAGACCGACGTGCTCAGAGCTCAAAGCGAGCGATGTTATATTGTGTGAGACCGATGCGCCCAGAGCTCAAAGTGAGCGATGTTATATTGTGTGAGACCAATGCGCCCAGAGCTCAAAGTGAGCGATGTTATATTGTGTGAGACCGACGTGCTCAGAGCTCAAAGTGAGCGATGTAATATTGTGTGAGACCGACGTGCTCAGAGCTCAAAGCGAGCGATGTTATATTGTGTGAGACCGACTTGCTCAGAGCTCAAAGCGAGCGATGTTATATTGTGTGAGACCAATGCGCCCAGAGCTCAAAGTGAGCGATGTTATATTGTGTGAGACCGACGTGCTCAGAGCTCAAAGTGAATGATGTTATATTGTGTGAGACCCACGTGCTCAGAGCTCAAAGTGAGCGATGTTATATTGTGTGAGACCGACGCACTCAGGGCTCAAAGCGAGCGATGTTATATTGTGTGAGACCGACGTGCTCAGAGCTCAAAGTGAGCGATGTTATATTGTGTGAGACCGACGCACTCAGGGCTCAAAGCGAGCGATGTTATATTGTGTGAGACCGACGTGCTCAGAGCTCAAAGTGAATGATGTTATATTGTGTGAGACCCACGTGCTCAGAGCTCAAAGTGAGCGATGTTATATAGTGTGAGACCGATGCACCCAGAGCTCAAAGTGAGCAATGTTATATTGTGTGGGACCGATGCGCCCAGAGCTCAAAATGAGCGATGTTATATTGTGTGAGACCGACGTGCTCAGAGCTCAAAGTGAGCGATGTTATATTGTGTGAGACCGATGCGCTCAGAGCTCAAAGTGAGCGATGTTATATTGTGTGAGACCGACGCACTCAGGGCTCAAAGCGAGCGATGTTATATTGTGTGAGACCGACGTGCTCAGAGCTCAAAGCGAGCGATGTTATATTGTGTGAGACCGACGCACTCAGGGCTCAAAGCGAGCGATGTTATATTGTGTGAGACCGACGTGCTCAGAGCTCAAAGTGAATGATGTTATATTGTGTGAGACCCACGTGCTCAGAGCTCAAAGTGAGCGATGTTATATTGTGTGAGACCGATGCACCCAGAGCTCAAAGTGAGCAATGTTATATTGTGTGGGACCGATGCGCCCAGAGCTCAAAATGAGCGATGTTATATTGTGTGAGACCGACGTGCTCAGAGCTCAAAGTGAGCGATGTTATATTGTGTGAGACCGATGCGCTCAGAGCTCAAAGTGAGCGATGTTATATTGTGTGAGACCGACGCACTCAGGGCTCAAAGCGAGCGATGTTATATTGTGTGAGACCGACGTGCTCAGAGCTCAAAGCGAGCGATGTTATATTGTGTGAGACCGACGCACTCAGGGCTCAAAGCGAGCGATGTTATATTGTGTGAGACCGACGTGCTCAGAGCTCAAAGTGAATGATGTTATATTGTGTGAGACCGATGCGCTCAGAGCTCAAAGTGAGTGATGTTATATTGTGTGAGACCGACGTGCTCAGAGCTCAAAGTGAATGATGTTATATTGTGTGAGACCCACGTGCTCAGAGCTCAAAGTGAGCGATGTTATATTGTGTGAAACCGACGTGCTCAGAGCTCAAAGTGAGTGATGTTATATTGTGTGAGACCGACATGCTCAGAGCTCAAAGTGAGCGATGTTATATTGTGTGAGACCGATGCACTCAGAGCTCAAAGTGAGCGATGTTATATTGTGTGAGACTGATGCGCCCAGAGCTCAAAGTGAGCGATGTTATATTGTGTGAGACCGACGTGCTCAGAGCTCAAAGTGAGCGATGTTATATTGTGTGAGACCGACGCACTCAAAGGTCAAAGTGAGCGATGTTATATTGTGTGAGACTGATGCGCCCAGAGCTCAAAGCGAGCGATGTTATATTGTGTGAGACTGATGCGCCCAGAGCTCAAAGTGAGCGATGTTATATTGTGTGAGACCGATGCACCCAGAGCTCAAAGCGAGCGATGTTATATTGTGTGAGACCGATGCACCCAGAGCTCAAAGCGAGCGATGTTATATTGTGTGAGACAGATGCGCTCAGAGCTCAAAGCGAGCGCGCTCAGTGCAATGTGAATTCTTCATTGCCGCAGAATTCTCTCTCTGTCAATCGCCAAGTTGTTGCCGACATGACTATGATAGCACTCTAAATGCAGGGAGAGTGCTATAGGAACAATAATGGCGCCATGGGCGTGAAATAACAGTTCCTTTTTTAACATTGTAAACAATTACAACTCATTTCCCCTGAGACAGCAGTGGATCTTTTGTAATATTCAATCACATAGCCTTACCTTGGTGTGATAAGGCCTTCAGCCCCCTTCACCTCATCACTAGCTGTTGTTCCTCTATTTATCATCTCATTACTAGTGTTCTGTTCACCCCTAATGATAACACCATTACCGTTCTGTCACTCCTAATGATAACACCATTACCGTTCTGTCACTCCTAATGATAACACCATTACCGTTCTGTCACTCCTACATCTCTCATTCCTAACATGTTTCTCATTTCCTATAACAGTTTTAACGTTTCTGCACTCCATTTCAAGCATTGTTTGATGTGTTCAATGTTAGTTGCCACCTCTGATGTTATCCAGTGTTGCAATTTAAGCGAATATTTAGTGTGTTAGGGTGTTAGGAATATAGGTGACACATTGTATCACTTCGGTAATTGAATTAATAAGCGCTCCCAGTAGAATTACTTTTATGCATACTGCCTCGAGTTCGGCCTGGCGTACGTACTTCTGGGGCCATTTGTCACTGTTTATGTTATTTAGCAAGGGGAAATTGTGCTGAAATAGTAGTCCTTTATTAAATCCATCATGGCATAAGCAATAAAGCAAGTCTTGAACTATAAATCTGCAGTTTACAGCAACTGGGTACGAGGCAATTTCCTTAAGAACACACCAAGGAATCTCTATGCAATCATGCAAGATATGTTGTAGCGCTCAGTATGTACTACTGTTTAAATGTACCACCCCCTCAATGCCATATATACCAACCTCTTATAAGTTACATTCTCCGCTGATTCAACATGCGTATAGCATTGCTATAAACAACACAATTGGGTCCCGTTGATGGTATGTCTGGGCGATATGTCTTTTGTCTGACGAATAAGTTTTAATCAAAAGTGACAATCAAACAACACTTATGTTTTATTATTCATTTATTTGAAGGCGCATCCGAACACTTTCATTACATTTCTATTGTTTTGCAGATATCCATATTGTGTGACACTTTTGAAATGAGATAGGACCACACCACTGTTCTTAAGATATGAAATGCAATTATATTGTCTGTTACATAACAGATTGAAATCAGAAACAAAGAATGTTCTTAAATTTAAAAAATATCAATTCTGACTTTAAAAAAACACGATTTTGCCAATAAAGACTCCTTGAAATTATATATCGATCTGTAGTGTTTCTCTTAAGAGTGATCGGTGTGCATGAGTGACTTAAATACTCATTTAATGGTGTCTTATCGACCTGAGAGCTTCTCAGACTGGGAGATAGCGGTACCTGATAGATGACTCCCCATAGCATACAGACATGGACAGCGTTAGACTGGATGCTGCTCCATGTCAACTATTTTAATTTCACTCACACTTATCACGCAAAAGTATGTATGAGAAAAGTGGAGAAATTCTGGTTAAATCAATACATTATAATCATAAAGATTTATGGAGCGCAATGCCGGACTACCTGTTCTCACAGTCCTTGGCGTGCTTATAATATAAGATCTGCTCAGAGTGCTGTGTCTACTCATAGTGCTGGGTCTACTCATAGTGCTGGGTCTACTCATAGTGTTGGGTCTACTCATAGTGCTGAGTCTACTCATAGTGCTGAGTCTACTCATAGTGCCAGGTCTACTCATAGTGCTGGGTCTACTCATAGTGCCGGGTCTGCTCATAATGCCAGGTCTACTCATAGTGCCAGGTCTGCTCATAATGCCTCATAGTGCCAGGTCTACTCATAGTGCCAGGTCTACTCATAGTGCCAGGTCTACTCATAGTGCCAGGTCTACTCATAGTGCCAGGTCTACTTATAGTGTCAGGTCTACTCATAGTGCCAGGTCTACCTATAGTGCCGGGTCTGCTCATAGTGCCAGGTCTACTCATAGTGCCAGGTCTACTCATAGTGCCAGGTCTACTCATAGTGCCAGGTCTACTCATAGTGCCAGGTCTGCTCATAATGCCTCATAGTGCCAGGTCTACTCATAGTGCCAGGTCTACTCATAGTGCTGGGTCTACTCATAGTTCTTGGTCTGCACATAGTTCTTGGTCTGCACATAGTGCCAGGTCTACTCATAGTGATGGGTCTGCTCATAGTGCCAGGTCTACTCATAGTGCCAGGTCTACTCATAGTGCCAGGTCTACTCATAGTGCTGGGTCTACTCATAGTGCCGGGTCTGCTCATAGTACCAGGTCTACTCATAGTGCCAGGTCTACTCATAGAGCCAGGTCTACTCATAGTGCCAGGTCTGCTCATAGTGCCAGGTCTACTCATAGTGCTGAGTCTACTCATAGTGCTGGGTCTACTCATAATTCTTGGTCTGCACATAGTGCCAGGTCTACTCATAGTGCTGGGTCTGCTCATAGTGCCAGGTCTACTCATAGTGCTGGGTCTGCTCATAGTGCCAGGTCTACTCATAGTGCCAGGTCTACTCATAGTGCCAGGTCTACTCATAGTGCTGGGTCTGCTCATAGTGCCAGGTCTACTCATAGTGCCAGGTCTACTCATAGTGCCGGGTCTGATCATAGTGCCGGGTCTACTCATAGTGCCAGGTCTACTCATAGTGCCGGGTCTGCTCATAGTACCAGGTCTACTCATAGTGCCAGGTCTACTCATAGAGCCAGGTCTACTCATAGTGCCAGGTCTGCTCATAATGCCTCATAGTGCCAGGTCTACTCATAGTGCCGGGTCTGCTCATAGTGCCGGGTCTGCTCATAGTGCCGGGTCTGCTCATAGTGCCAGGTCTACTCATAGTGCTGGGTCTACTCATAATTCTTGGTCTGCTCATAGTGCCGGGTCTGCTCATAGTGCCGGGTCTGCTCATAGTGCCGGGTCTGCTCATAGTGCCAGGTCTGGTCATAGTGCTGGGTCTGCTCATAGTGCCAGGTCTACTCATAGTGCCAGGTCTACTCATAGTGCCAGGTCTACTCATAGTGCTGGGTCTGCTCATAGTGCCAGGTCTACTCATAGTGCTGGGTCTACTCATAGTGCCGGGTCTACTCATAGTGCCAGGTCTACTCATAGTGCCGGGTCTACTCATAGTGCCGGGTCTGCTCATAGTACCAGGTCTACTCATAGTGCCAGGTCTACTCATAGAGCCAGGTCTACTCATAGTGCTGGGTCTGCTCATAGTGCCAGGTCTACTCATAGTGATGGGTCTACTCATAGTGCCAGGTCTACTCATAGAGCCAGGTCTACTCATAGTTCTTGGTCTGCACATAGTGCCAGGTCTACTCATAGTGCCAGGTCTACTCATAGAGCCAGGTCTACTCATAGTTCTTGGTCTGCACATAGTGCCAGGTCTACTCATAGTGATGGGTCTACTCATAGTGCCGGGTCTGCTCATAGTGCCAGGTCTACTCATAGTGCCAGGTCTACTCATAGTGCCAGGTCTACTCATAGTGCTGGGTCTGCTCATAGTGCCAGGTCTACTCATAGTGCTGGGTCTACTCATAGTGCCAGGTCTACTCATAGTGCCAGGTCTACTCATAGTGCCAGGTCTACTCATAGTGCCGGGTCTGCTCATAGTGCCGGGTCTGCTCATAGTGCTGGGTCTGCTCATAGTGCCAGGTCTACTCATAGTGCTGGGTCTACTCATAGTGCCAGGTCTACTCATAGTGCCAGGTCTACTCATAGTGCCGGGTCTGCTCATAGTGCCGGGTCTGCTCATAGTGCCGGGTCTGCTCATAGTGCCAGGTCTACTCATAGTGCTGGGTCTACTCATAATTCTTGGTCTGCTCATAGTGCCGGGTCTGCTCATAGTGCCGGGTCTGCTCATAGTGCAGGGTCTGCTCATAGTGCCAGGTCTGGTCATAGTGCTGGGTCTGCTCATAGTGCCAGGTCTACTCATAGTGCCAGGTCTACTCATAGTGCCAGGTCTACTCATAGTGCTGGGTCTGCTCATAGTGCCAGGTCTACTCATAGTGCTGGGTCTACTCATAGTGCCAGGTCTACTCATAGTGCCGGGTCTGCTCATAGTGCCGGGTCTGCTCATAGTGCCGGGTCTGCTCATAGTACCGGGTCTGCTCATAGTGCCAGGTCTACTCATAGTGCCAGGTCTACTCATAGTGCCAGGTCTACTCATAGTGCCAGGTCTACTCATAGTGCCTCATAGTGCCAGGTCTACTCATAGTGCCAGGTCTACTCATAGTGCCAGGTCTACTCATAGTGCCAGGTCTACTCATAGTGCCTCATAGTGCCAGGTCTACTCATAGTGCCAGGTCTACTCATAGTGCCAGGTCTGCTCATAGTGCCAGGTCTACTCATAGTGCCGGGTCTGCGCATAGTGCCAGGTCTACTCATAGTGCTGGGTCTACCTATAGTGCCGGGTCTGCTCATAGTGCCAGGTCTACTCATAGTGCCAGGTCTACTCATAGTGCCAGGTCTACTCATAGTGCCAGGTCTACTCATAGTGCTGGGTCTGCTCATAGTGCCAGGTCTACTCATAGTGCTGGGTCTACTCATAGTGTCAGGTCTACTCATAGTGCCAGGTCTACTCATAGTGCCAGGTCTACTCATAGTGCCGGGTCTGCTCATAGTGCCGGGTCTGCTCATAGTGCTGGGTCTGCTCATAGTGCCAGGTCTACTCATAGTGCTGGGTCTACTCATAGTGCCAGGTCTACTCATAGTGCCAGGTCTACTCATAGTGCCGGGTCTGATCATAGTGCCGGGTCTGCTCATAGTGCCGGGTCTGCTCATAGTGCCAGGTCTACTCATAGTGCTGGGTCTACTCATAATTCTTGGTCTGCTCATAGTGCCGGGTCTGCTCATAGTGCCGGGTCTGCTCATAGTGCAGGGTCTGCTCATAGTGCCAGGTCTGGTCATAGTGCTGGGTCTGCTCATAGTGCCAGGTCTACTCATAGTGCCAGGTCTACTCATAGTGCCAGGTCTACTCATAGTGCTGGGTCTGCTCATAGTGCCAGGTCTACTCATAGTGCTGGGTCTACTCATAGTGCCAGGTCTACTCATAGTGCCGGGTCTGCTCATAGTGCCGGGTCTGCTCATAGTGCCGGGTCTGCTCATAGTACCGGGTCTGCTCATAGTGCCAGGTCTACTCATAGTGCCAGGTCTACTCATAGTGCCAGGTCTACTCATAGTGCCAGGTCTACTCATAGTGCCTCATAGTGCCAGGTCTACTCATAGTGCCAGGTCTACTCATAGTGCCAGGTCTACTCATAGTGCCAGGTCTACTCATAGTGCCTCATAGTGCCAGGTCTACTCATAGTGCCAGGTCTACTCATAGTGCCAGGTCTGCTCATAGTGCCAGGTCTACTCATAGTGCCGGGTCTGCGCATAGTGCCAGGTCTACTCATAGTGCTGGGTCTGCTCATAGTGCCAGGTCTACTCATAGTGCCAGGTCTACTCATAGTGCCAGGTCTACTCATAGTGCTGGGTCTGCTCATAGTGCCGGGTCTGCTCATAGTGCCGGGTCTGCTCATAGTGCCGGGTCTACTCATAGTGCCGGGTCTACTCATAGTGCCGGGTCTGCTCATAGTGCCGGGTCTGCTCATAGTGCCGGGTCTACTCATAGTGCCGGGTCTGCTCATAGTGCCGGGTCTACTCATAGTGCCGGGTCTGCTCATAGTGCCGGGTCTGCTCATAGTGCCAGGTCTACTCATAGTGCCAGATCTACTCATAGTGCCAGGTCTACTCATAGTGCCAGGTCTACTCATAGTGCCAGATCTACTCATAGTGCCAGGTCTACTCATAGTGCTGGGTCTGCTCATAGTGCTGCTAATTGGACTAGGTTCGCTTATAGTGTAGCACATTCGGTATTGAACTTACTATTCAAACATCAGATTAAATCAGATTTTCTTATTGGAAAATGAATTATGTGAGTGTTCTGGAGATGCACATTTCACTACCTGTTCTAAGTTCAATCCGGCCATTCAGGAATAATAAATGAAGACGGAAGAGCAAGTCAAAGAGCGAGGAATATCAAAAGTTCACACCAACTATAAAGTGTAAATATTAGTAAGGTACCCTTGCTAAATGTTTTGATGTCACAAACATTAATTAATGATGTTTAGAGCCTGTCGCATAGAATGAACTTTACATATATGCTCTAGCAGTAAATCCAGCTTTCAGTGTCTGCTCTGTGTTGAACATATTGGGATCATGTGCAGTATTTCAAAGATCGCATCTTGTGTTGTATGGGTGTTCGGTTGTTGTTTTTCAGTACACAATGATAGCCAACCATACGTCTCCAGCCAATGCCATACCTCAATATCTGCCATCTTTTTGCTGTTGGAGTAAAGAATCAGTCGATACAGAGTCTGTAACAGCGTGGACTAAACCCAAATCAATGTCGGAAATCGAGAAATAGTCATATGACTGGTTATTTTTACCCGGATGTATCTCATCCTAATTAAGTATGTATTATGAACCATAGTCCGGATTTTGACCTTTGGATGCCAGATTTCAGGTACACATAGTTTGCTCTCAATCCGAAGACGACCCTCTTTACTTTCTGAAAATATAAACTTAGGAAGGGCCTCGATCTATGATTTAGACATTGATTACTTTAAGAAGTTATAAATATTAATCTTTATGTAATTAAACAGACCTATTGCCATACGAAGGACAAATTAGCATCTAAACATACAAGATATATTTAACAGTCAGGAATATAGTTATACCACTCAGTCAAAATGTATTTTTATGGACATTTATTTCATTCAGAGCTATTAGGTGATAGTACAGATGAGAAGTAATAGAGCACATCAGTTATATGCGAGCCTAGGCTTAACATTTCTGTTTATAACTGAATCTGTTGGATAATTGACAGCAAATATTTCATATCGTTCATTTAAGTCATGCAGTGGTTTATCTTGATAGATCAACTTGCACCAATATTTAATACAAAACAAATGCATATTCATGACAAAATTGAACATACATTTTATTAAATATTATATAATTATTATTAAGAGCTCAAGTAAGGTGTTCAACCTTGACATAAGGATAACGTTATCGTGTCATAACATTAACATATTGATATCTTTTAGATCTTAATGGTCTAGCCTGTAACGTGATCTGGCTGCACCAGTTTGGAGATATCAGTGGGGCGTGTCTGGTATAAAGTATGTAGACTGTCGCGGCTGGGTAAGACTACGGCACTCGGAGGCCTCCTTTATATGCTGCACCTATAGCGCCGGTTAACCCCTCAGTCTCATATACGCCAAATGGACATCAAATCTGTGGCCTTGTACTCACATGTCATTCTATCATGACTTATGCTGTGCTCTTGTCGGATACAGTGGATTTACTGATAATATAATCCCCTACATGAATGTGTTTTAACACTGAGGTCCGGCTTACCGTGAGCAACCTGCTGCTGTGGACGAGGGCAGCATATGTTATGTACGAACCAGGATGGCAAATCCTGAAGTACACAAAAATAGATTGGTGGTTTGTAACAGTAAATATTGATGCATTTGCAAACAATGTATATTAATGGGATCAAAATGTCTTATTTGTTCAATGGACACGTCCACATGGATGTGCGTTATCTTCTTGCAAAGTATGAAGCGCCCACGCTGACCATAAAGTCGCATACTATATACACACCATTATGAGGGGTAAACATCCTGTATATATACACACCACTGAGAGGAGTAAACATCCTGTATATATACACCACCACTGAGAGGGATTAACATAACATACCGCATATATACACCACCACTATGAGGGGTAAACATACTGTATATTTACACACCACTGTCAGGGGTAAACATACTGCATATATACGCCACCACTGTGAGGGGTAAACATCCTGTATATATACACACCTCTGAGAGGGATTAACATAACATACCGCATATACACACCACCTCTGAGAGGGGTAAACATACTGCATATATACACACCACTGTCAGGGGTAAACATACTGCATATATACGCCACCACTGTGAGGGGTAAACATACTGTACACCATCGCTGAGAGGGGTAAACGTACCGCATATGCGCACCACCACTGTCAGGGGTAAACAAACCGCATATATACACCACCACTGAGAGGGGTAAACATACCGCATATATACACCACCACTGTGAGGCGTAAACATACCGCATATGTGAACCACCACTGTCAGGGGTAAACAAACCGCATATGCGCACCACCACTGTGAGGCGTAAACATACTGCATATATACACCACCACTGTCAGGGGTAAACATACCGCATATATACACCACCACTGAGAGGGGTAAACATACCACATATATACACCACCACTGTGAGGGGTAAACATACTGCATATATACACCACCACTGTCAGGGGTAAAATACCGCATATATACACCACCACTGAGAGGGGTAAACATGCTGCAAATATACACCACCACTGTCAGTGGTAAACATACTGTACACTATCGCTGAGAGAGGTAAACATACCGCATATATACACCACCACTGTGAGGGGTAAACATACTGCATATATACACCACCACTGTCAGGGGTAAACATACTGCATATATACACCACCACTGTGAGGGGTAAACATACCGCATATATACACCACCACTGTCAGGGGTAAACATACCGCATATATACACCACCACTGTCAGGGGTAAACATACTGCATATATACACCACCACTGAGAGGGGTAAACATACCGCATATATACACCACCACTGTCAGGGGTAAACATACTGCATATATACACCACCACTGTGAGGGGTAAACATACCGCATATATACACCACCACTGTCAGGGGTAAACATACCGCATATATACACCACCACTGTCAGGGGTAAACATACTGCATATATACACCACCACTGAGAGGGGTAAACATACCGCATATATACACCACCACTGTCAGGGGTAAACATACCGCATATATACACCACCACTGAGAGGGTGTACACCATCGCTGAGAGGGGTAAACATACCACAAGCCAGCATGAATGACACATGGACAGATCAAACGATGTCTCTATATTGTTGCAATGTACACAATGCCAAACACGTGTGGCCATAAGGAGAGGATGCTGTATTTTGTCTATATTCCATAAATGTGCCAGGGGCTGGCTGGCAATCAATGGAAACCCACCCCTCAGCTTTAGCAATTTGTTTGTGGTTTATCAGCATGGCCCTCTCACATAAATATGGCCTATCTTGTTGACTTCAGCACACCAGCCCCGGCTTGATCTATGCGTGATCTATGCGCCAGTAATGCATGTCATGCCACCCCCAATGCTGGGGCCATCATACTACATACGTTATACTTGTTGGGCTTTGTACCTTAACAAACTCAAGCAAAGCATCGTGGATAAAGAAGAAAATCACTCGCTCTGAAACACCATCTCCCTAAAGAAAATCTGCATCACCCAATTTTAGCGTAAATCATTTCTGTATTTTTTTGGATGCCATTCTTTGGTCATTCAAAGGAGAAACACAATTATGACGTTGAATGTTTGCAAGAGTGCAGCTTTTGTAATTACTGTTCTAATGACGTGTCTGCATACCATAATACCCTGTAATCATGCACTCACTAATTCACACTTAATGGAGAAACACTGTTTAATTACGTGTGTGGCCTCAGAGAAGGTAAGACTGACAACCAATGGAATCTGTTTTTGAATGACATAAAACTTTCCTTAACAAGACAGATTCATGCTCGTCCATGCTTGTAGTGAATACAATATCTGTGAATACAATATCTGTATGCAGATAATGGCGAATACTGCCCAAATCCTCTAATAAAAATGTATAAACTGGTCCGAAGGGTACATGTCCATCCAGCTGATATATATTGCCCAAATTGTGCTGAAGCCTTGTTTTAAATTGCAAATTCATCTGCCATAAAACGTTTTAGGGCAAAGCTTAATTTATAACAAGCGTCTCAACCTAAAGTACACTTTGTTAACACAGGGCCTTATGAGTAAAGCGGAGTCATATGTTGATATAATTACACATATAGCAATACTTAAGCCAATCTCTGTGCGCTACCTTTACATTTACCTAACGTCACCATCCTACACCACAGATAATCCCGTGTATGTTCTAACTGGCCTCTCAGGAAAATGTCCAGAAAATGCCTTATTGATACAATTTCCTTCTCAATATATTATAAGTACACATGATAGTCCACGGAGAAATTCTGCCTTAACCCTAAGAATATGGGGAGAGAACACAGAGGCACAGCAAACCACTATTATGTCTAACAACACATATGATGCACTGGTTAATATATGGGCACAACAAGGACCCTGACACACAGAAATAAAGAAAAAAACAAAAACAAAAAGATAAAGAAAGCATCAGAAGGTACTCTTGTCAGGTTTCCACATTCATCTGTATCTGTCACAGCCCTTGTGTGCATTTGCAATGTGGTTTTTTATAAAGTAGATGTCTTCAGATGTGTCTGTGTCTAGTTGCTTGTTGAGTGATCTACAGAGAGAAGCGGGCATAGCTTCTGTATTGACTGGTGCACAATACCCCATTTAGTTTGCTGTCACAGTTTTAATTTCGGTCTGGGTAAAAGTGTGGAGAGCTGATCAAATAGTGGGCCTGTTTCAAGTGGACTCTTGCTTAACACAGTTGCACCATAATCACCCTTATTTGCGTACTTATTGAATATCCTTCTGCAAATAATCAGAGCAAATATGACGCAGTTGAGCCTTTCCCTTTGGGCTGAGTATCTTAAAGGTGCGAGGATGGATCCTTTTTTCCTGTCAAAGACAGGAGCGTTACTTTACCCAAATATGTAGTAATTAGAACTATATGGGTTTGGTGCCACTGTTATATTGTCATGTTGCCAGGGATTGGAACCAATGCTTGTGGTATATTGACTCTGCTCATCAGGGTACGGATACTAATTGGGCCTGGGGGTACATTATTTAATTAGTAGAACAAATAGTGATCTCCCTCAAGGATATGAAAGACTATTATTACTTCCAGAGCTACCACAAAAATATCAATTTACTTGAATTTAATCATAACAACGAGGAAATAAGATGTCAATTGAGGACAAAGTCACATGAATACAAGGTCATAGTTTTTATCATGCATATGACTCAAATTATCATATATATTTTAGTTAATGTGTCCATTTTTAGTAATATTGGTGATGTGATATTGAAGACAGGCATAAGAGAAATCGACAATTGTGAACATTTTTTACAGATCCACAATACTTTTTTGATTTACATGTACATTTAAGATAAGATCTACATTGGAAATGATTGAATAGAAATCCTTCTTTCTCCTAGATAATGATTAAAAGGGACATCGTTTATACATGTGCATGTACATCTTAGCCATGTATGTAACAATAGCACCACGTAACCATCATGTTGACATGAGATGGACAAACATAAATGATTTAATAAACGCTTTTGATTTCCATTTCAGATCCGTTGTTTGCTGACGTAGGCTCTTGCAACATGACGTCAGAGGGAGAACAATATTCTAGCGGATACTATGGCGCCACGACACTGAAGCCTATCAGCGTGATTCACGGCCCCGTTGAGGGCCCCTTGTACTGCACCTACACCTTCAGGGGCTCCCCTGGGCAGAGGGTCCTGTTCCACCTCAAGAAGCTCAGAGGAGGAGAGTATGACTACGAGAGGAGAACGTATGCATTGATAAATATTACTCAAGTTCCTATCTCATGTCGTATTATGAGAAACCTAATATTGTTTTTAGAACAGTTCACACCATAGGCCGCCAGGGGCGCATCTAGATATTTTAAATCAAGATTTCAAATTGACAGATTATATTTATCTTTTATGTTCTTAAACAAAAAAATACAATCGATAATCGTTGTCGTCTGGTTTTGTGTCTTTGAAGATGTAATTATGGATGGTTGAAATTATGGGATGGGATAAGACAGCCAGGACGCTACCCGTTTCCAGCAAACATGCTGTGTGGTGATTACGACAATGGAGAAATCAACGTCAGAAAGTTCAGTTCTCAAACTGCTGCTGAGATAGAGTTTTACATTGAAAAGAATATTCGAAGAGCAACATTTACTCTGACATACAAGTACGTAAATATTGGTGAGTTTGACATTCTATCATACAGTTTGCCTCTTATGATTACCTATTTTTCGATGTTTTTTGGTAAAATAACATTTAATATGTGAAGGAATTTAGATGCTTGTTTGATAAACAGTGTAGGGTGACTGATAAACTGATGAAGTAGGATCTGACCTCATATAGATATTTATGACATAATTAATCTTAGGAAGATATTAATAAAGGGGAAGACTAACATGTGGGGACATGGGAAATGAAATTCCTTGTACTTGGTAGATAAAAGAAAGCTTATATCTGCTAAAACATTCTGTGATCATTGTTATATAAGATTGAAGTTTATGTATTATAATGTTTCTGCGCATTAAAAGGAACTATACATGCACAATGAAATGAAGCTATACACGCACAGTGACCTAACTTAGCCTGAATGAAGTATATGTAATATTGGTGTGTCACGTGTGTGATAAATGCAGTGGCAGCTATAGAAGACAACCTACATATCTTCAAATCAAGTTTATTTATCACTTATGTTGATTTATATATGTAATCTATCACCCGAGCTGACATTTTTCATTCAAAAAAGTTTGACCTTGAGATGACCTTTGTTTGACATTGAGCAACAAAATCAATGAAACTTCACATATATTTACATGTTAATAATCATATTCCTTGGGATAACATAATCTCAGATCATCAGAAATCATGAAATTATATTAATTAGAACCAATTGTACAGCTGTTTAAAGGTTTTAAGATCAATGAGAACTATTTTCTAATGGAAATGTGGGTATGGAAAAAATTGGCCATTTCTGACGTCTCCCCCATAAAATCCCCAAAATGTTTGTTACAAATACAATTGTTCTTTTTTTCTCATAACTAGAACAACTATATGGTCTTGTGGTACATCAATCTTAGTTGTCAGGCTGTAAAATAAATTGCCCGGCTACTTAGATTTTGTATATTGACCTTGAAAAATTTACATTGAATACAATGGGAAATGCCAAAATATAATCTAAATCTATAAAAGTGGCACAGACAAAAAGTTTTTCAATCCAGCATACACAGTAAAGTAATTTTGCTGATGTCTGAGATACCATTAAAGTTTTAAAAACCAAGCATTTTATATGAATCCATTGTTTCGCAAAATTAAGGGGTTTTCAGATTTATGTTTGTACAAAATATGCAACAACCCTCCTTAACGATGATCATCACTGAAATCTATGTGTCAAAGAATACATACATAAGTCAAATTGCTCTCATTTCTCTATTTCTGGAGACAAAGGTTCAAAACTTAGAACAATTCATCACATCATATTAATACAAAAATCAATGTTCTTCCCCTTTGTTTTAACTGGCATCATTCAATCGACCACATTGTGCAGTCAGCAGAAAAGGGTGCAACCCACTGCAACTAATGACGTCACTATACCAGTGTGCACAAAATGTCCTGAAAAGTTGCCGATGGTGTGATATATGTGTGGTATATGTGTGGTACATGTGTGATAAATGTTTGATATATGTGTGGTATAAATGTGGTACATGTATGAAATATGTTTAATAACGGGGTATATGTGTGGTATACGTGTGGTATATGTATAGCTTAATTATCTAATCATCAATCCACAAAGTTCAATTATAAATTATCTGAAATGATTTTCTGTCATGTCAAAGTTGATTGTATCTCCCCTGTATTTGCCTCTGAGGTGTACATCTCCATCTTAAGATATTGCTGTATCGCTTAATAACTTATCAGGTATATCACATGACCATAAATCTTGTGGTTTCATCAGGACAATAGGAAGACACACCACTGTCTCGTTGTGGGCCTATTATTGGATCCGACGTAATGCGAGGGACAGCTTGAGTACATTTCAATGGGAAATAGACTTGAGATATTGACCACGCAACTATCTCTGTCATTCATGTTTCTCCCGGGAATCGCTTGCAGATGAGGAATTTAATCATGTGTAAAATTGGCGTGTTACCAGCCAACTTGTTCCTGCACGTTTCCTGTCGTGATAAAAGTCAAGAAAGTTTACTAGGGAAACTTACTCTATAGATTGGTCTCCAGCATTTCTTGACTACAGTAAAAGCTATGCCTTGTGCCAAGGGCTATCTAGATATAGACACACGCCAATAAAACATAGCATCCCATGCAGTCAACTCTATTGCCTCGCAATCAATCTTTAATTCTACAACTCATTAAAGCAAATCCAGTGAGCCAAATTATCAAATTCTGTGTGTTTAAGGATTACATTATCAAAGTAATTACCATCAATCATGGTTAATGTTTTATTATTCATAACATCTTAATTAAGCATTGAATTATAAACCACATTTGACCTTTATGTTTTTTTTATATTTCAGAACTGGAGGCCCCTTCATTTCCCAAACAAATAAACCATCATATGAAGCTGAGCAGTAGTTCAGGTAGACTGACCTCAAATTATAGTCATGCTCCACCGATTCCTAATGTGACTGAATGATTTGGAAAGCAAAACTCACCTCACTACACATCGTATATTACAGCAGATCCCATTTATTCTCCGCCTCCATTTTCCTTACAATATATCTATATTATGTTTTTTTTAGTCTGTGATTGGACAATAGCAATGGAAGATTGTGGTGGATTTTGTGACCTCATGTCACCAGGATATCCGGGAACTTACCCACCAAATATGGAATGTCAATACCACATCTTCACACATGACCGCCAGTCGGCGCTTCAGCTCACATTCGAAGGTCTTGAGGAACCAAAACCGCGGGAGTTTGATATCCGCAGAACGTAAGCATCGGTCAACCAGATTGTAATATCAAAAATATATATCATAAAGCAGTGTATTAAGAATGTTTGAAAACACAATAGGACAATTATTTCATAGTTTAATGTGAATGTAAAGAATGAATAGTCCTTATAACCAGAACTGCTATATGTTAGAATTAAGAGACACTATATTATTTATCCCGAATCACCAGAAAATTGTGTGATATTCCACAGAAAAAATATTCCCTCTATCATTTTGTAAATATTTGTAAAAAAAGGTCTGAACATTATTTATCAGACGTGCTTGTCGTATACACGTAGATGCCACCTGCTATCAATCATACAAAGCGTGTATTACAGACTCACAAGTGTTTTGCATACAATTCGTGTTGAATCGCTTGTTCAGGGAATCAATCTAAGTGTAAAATTATGTGGGGAGGGATTTATATCATGACACACGTTACAACCAATGCTACCATCTACAATGTGAAAATTATGTTTATGTTTGAATATAGTAATTTTTAAAAAAGATTTCTTTTTTAAATCTAGATACATCTTAGCAATCTAAATACATGTATGCATATATGTATTTGTGCCAATTGATTTAAACAGACTCTGCCGAGAAATTAAGTCAAAGATGTGTTTTAATTGAAAGAAATCAGTAAAAGAACTATCTTTTTAAAAATAAAATTCATGTGTAAAATAAAAAAGATTGCTATAAACAATATCAAACTAAACAGATTGGCTTTATTTATAAATGTTAATGGCGACTCCCAGAATGCAACTGTGATGAAAATACCATAATGCACTGCATGGACGATCAATACACGTGGCGGATATTGTGAAACATAACGTAGATAAATATCTATAATAATGATAATAAATAACACAGATTAATCAAAAGGAAACTTCATAGTATGGAAACAAACAAGCGAGAAAAAGCAGTCACAATGGCTGCTTCTCGGCTCGTAGAAGAGTGGCGATGGTAAATATGTCAATAATCGTCAGACAGAGAACAAATTGAAAACATGTCGGAGTGAAGGTTATAAAATGCTTTTGAGAATGACAAATCATGTCTGTAAATTAACACCAGAATTATCTTGATTTTTGTTTGTTTTTCTTCCTTAAACAATCATTTGTGTAAGCTTTCTGTTGATTTAAATATCTTTTGGGAGAAGTGAATTATTCATAGACATGAACACAGTTTAAAATAAACCTGGCTATTTGGGTAGTTATGGTAACGGAGTCAGATTAACGTGATGAAGTTTATCTTCGTGCTCCATAACTGTTGATCCAAACAAAAATTGAATATGGGTTCTATGTGAGTTTTGTTTTAATTTCAGGGCTAAGTGTAAAGAGGATTACATTGAGGTGTATGACGGTAATTCCTCTTCCAGCCCTCTGATTGGTCGATTTTGTGGCCGGAAGATGCCAGACATTACTGCTTCCGGTGGACATTTTTATATACTGTTCTATACAGGACCCGACACACCTCCTTATGGACACAATGGATTTTATGCATCTGCCATCACACTTACTAAAGGTATTCACAATAAATGATATGAAGGAGAGCAATTCTGATATTCTAAATTACATAGTATAATATATAGATATTTTACTGTTCATTGAGTAATAGATTATAACCACTAAAAAGAAAGATGAAATGCAAAGATTATTTTAAAAAACAAACTTTATTGATAACAGGAAATTGGTGTTTTGCCCTTTCTTTCCAAATTTCAATATACGTTGACCAAACAAGTTACAAACAAGGGGGTCTTGGTAACAATGCTTCAAGAACAAAACACAATTAGTTATCAAGATATATATATATAAAATTAGGGTATAACAGTTAAAACATTGTTTAAAATGAAGATGTTATATTGTGTGTGTTGTGTTTTCAGAGTGGCATCGGGACGGGTCCAAAGTGAGTGGCACGTGGTGTGACTGGGTGTTTAATGCCAGCGAGGGGTCCGTCTCCTCCCCTGATTACTGGATCCCCCAGGACACCACCTGTACATACACCTTCGCTGTCAGGTCCCTCATGTACCTGGAGGTCATTCTCACCATATACGGCTTAGAGTATGTGTCCCATTGCATTCAATTCACATATTATTGTAATATCTTATGGTTCAAGTAATCACTGAATCACTAATGGCAGATCATTGCCAGATGATCCTCATCTATAAATTGTAGCGTTGATATATATCTCGTGAGGAAGTGCCATTAAATAGTGTGATTTATGATCAAATAGGTTGCGACATTTCTAGAATCCTGCTGTTATTGATTTCAGTTTCACAATTAAGACCAGTGCATTGTAATAATAATTACAGATACATTCAATAATCTTATTTCTATCCCTGCAACAAGTGTCCCATGCGCACAAAGTATGAATTAAGTTAATGACAATATATACTTGGCAGTGTAGGTAGTCATACTTGGCAGTGTAGGTAGGCATACTTGGCAGTGTAGGTAGCCATACTTGGCAGTGTAGGTAGTCATACTTGGCAGTGTAGGTAGGCATACTTGGCAGTGCAGGTAGTCATACTTGGCAGTGTAGGTAGGCATACTTGGCAGTGTAGGTAGCCATACTTGGCAGTGTAGGTAGGCATACTTGGCAATGTAGGTAGGGATACTTGGCAGTGTAGGAACACATACTTGTCAGTGTAGGTAGCCATACTTAACAGTGTAGGTAGGCATACTTGGCAGTGTAGGTAGGCATACTTGGCAGTGTAGGTAGGCACACTGGGCAGTGTAGGTAGGCATACTTGGCAGTGTAGGTAGGCATACTTGGCAGTGTAGGTAGGCACACATGGCAGTGTAGGTAGGCATACTTGGCAGTGTAGATAGGAGTACTTGGCAGTGTAGGTAGGCATACATGGCAGTGTAGGTTGGCATACTTGGCAGTGTAGGTAGGCATACTTGGCATTGTAGGTAGGCACACTTGGCAGTGTAGGTAGGCATACTTGGCAGTGCAGGTAGGCATACTTGGCAGTGTAGGTAGGCATACTTGGCAGTGCAGGTAGGCATACTTGGCAGTGTAGGTAGGGACACTTGGCAGTGTAGGTAGGCATACTTGGCAGTGCAGGTAGGCATACTTGGCAGTGCAGGTAGGCATACTTGGCAGTGCAGGTAGGCATACTTGGCAGTGTAGGTAGGCACACTTGGCAGTGTAGGTAGGCATACTTGGCAGTGTAGGTAGGCATACTTGGCAGTGTAGATAGGAATACTTGGCAGTGTAGGTAGGCATACATGGCAGTGTAAGTTGGCATACTTGGCAGTGTAGGTAGGCATACTTGGCATTGTAGGTAGGCATACTTGGCAGTGTAGGATGGCATACTTGGCAGTGTAGGTAGCCATATTTGACAGTGTAGGTAGGTATACTTGGCAGTGTAGGTTGGCATACTTGGCAGTGTAGGTAGGCACACTTGGCAGTGTAGGTTGGCATACTTGGTAGTGTAGGTAGGCATACTTGGCAGTGCAGATAGACATACTTGACAGTGTAGGTAGGCATACTTGGCATTGTAGGTAGGCACACTTGGCAGTGTAGGTCGGCATACTTGGCATTGTAGGTAGGCATACTTGGCAGTGTAGGTAGGCATACTTGGCAGTGTAGGTAGGCACACTTGGCATTGTAGGTAGGCATACTTGGCCGTGTAGGTAGGCATACTTGGCAGTGTAGGTAGGCATACTTGGCAGTGCAGGTAGATATACTTGGCAGTGTAGGTAGGCATACTTGGCATTGTAGGTAGGCATACTTGGCAGTGAAGGTAGGCACACTTGGCAGTGTAGGTAGGCATACTTGGCAGTGCAGGTAGGCATACTTGGCCGTGTAGGTAGGCATACTTGGCATTGTAGGTAGGCATACTTGGCAGTGTAGGTAGGCATACTTGGCAGTGTAGGTAGGCATACTTGGCAGTGTAGGTAGGCATACTTGGCATTGTAGGTAGGCATACTTGGCAGTGTAGGTAGGCACACTTGGCAGTGTAGGTAGGCATACATGGCAGTGTAGGTTGGCATACTTGGCAGTGTAGGTAGGCATACTTGGCATTGTAGGTAGGCACACTTGGCAGTGTAGGTAGGCATACTTGGCAGTGCAGGTAGGCATACTTGGCAGTGTAGGTAGGCATACTTGGCAGTGCAGGTAGGCATACTTGGCAGTGTAGGTAGCCATACTTGGCAGTGTAGGTAGGCACACTTGGCAGTGTAGGTAGGCATACTTGGCAGTGCAGGTAGGCACACTTGGCAGTGTAGGTAGGCATACTTGGCAGTGTAGGTAGGCATACTTGGCAGTGAAGGTAGGCACACTTGGCAGTGTAGGTAGGCATACTTGGCAGTGCAGGTAGGCATACTTGGCCGTGTAGGTAGGCATACTTGGCATTGTAGGTAGGCATACTTGGCCGTGTAGGTAGGCATACTTGGCAGTGTAGGTAGGCATACTTGGCAGTGTAGGTAGGCATACTTGGCATTGTAGGTAGGCATACTTGGCAGTGTAGGTAGGCACACTTGGCAGTGTAGGTAGGCATACATGGCAGTGTAGGTTGGCATACTTGGCAGTGTAGGTAGGCATACTTGGCATTGTAGGTAGGCACACTTGGCAGTGTAGGTAGGCATACTTGGCAGTGCAGGTAGGCATACTTGGCAGTGTAGGTAGGCATACTTGGCAGTGCAGGTAGGCATACTTGGCAGTGTAGGTAGCCATACTTGGCAGTGTAGGTAGGCACACTTGGCAGTGTAGGTAGGCATACTTGGCAGTGCAGGTAGGCACACTTGGCAGTGTAGGTAGGCATACTTGGCAGTGTAGGTAGGCATACTTGGCAGTGTAGGTAGGCATACTTGGCAGTGTAGGTAGGCACACTTGGCATTGTAGGTAGGCATACTTGGCAGTGTAGGTAGGCATACTTGGCAGAGAGATGTGCAGGTGGCACACTTGGCAGTGTAGGTAGGCATACTTGGCAGTGTAGGTAGGCATACTTGGCAGTGTAGGTAGGCATACTTGGCAGTGTAGGCAGCCATACTTGACAGTGTAGGCAGCCATACTTGGCAGTGTAGGTAGGCATACTTGGCAGTGTAGGTAGGCATACTTGGTAGTGTAGGTAGCCATACTTGGCAGTGTAGATAGGCATACTTGGCAGAGAGATGTGCAGTTAGGCATTACACCAGGAAGATATGTAGGGATGGATAGGTGGCATTAAGATAGTTGCAATTGGCAATGAGTTATTTAGTAGGCAAACTCGGCAATGAGATAAGTAGGGAGGGATACTTGACAACAGACATGTCAGCATGTAAATAGCAATACTTGTCAGTGATTTGTTTAGTGTCATATATATGCAGGCATTCCTGGCTGTGAGATGTGTAGGTAGACAGCATGGTGCTTGGTCACATCTGTTTTGTCACATTCTCAGACATCAATATTGAAAACTTCTGGCCCTTGCCCAATTTGAAAACATATTATACAGAACTAAATATCAGGTTATGTTGATTGAAAAATGCATATTTGATTCCTCAGCGTATAGGATGGATAGTGTCTCTCTGTCTTGTAAATAATTCCGTCTTTGCATTCAACCAACTGTTCTCGTTTTATTTCATTGTCAAGATGAAATGCGTTTTAGGTTATTCAACTTTTTTGCCTTATTTGTTAAGTGAATAAGCTTTTTTATTGTTTTACATGTCATGTTTTACCAGCTTAAAATTCTAAACAATTAAGATCTCGATCATTCAACGTCAATTTTTATCAATATCACCTGCAAACGATTGCATTTCAGTTATACGAGCCGACCTTTGCATTCAGCCCAATGGTTAATAATAAAAGAGGTCTTTAAATATACCTTGTGTGTAAATCATTGTAGTACTTATATTTTCCACCTTTTGTATTGAATCAAACTACAGATTAACAATTGGTAGATAGAATTGATTAATTTTGTGCACGCATTTCTGTTTTACTTTGGCTAACTGTAAAATAATGCAAGCGGGAAATCATTAATTCAATTTCCCACGTGGAAAGGGACGTTTCATATGATTGGTTCTTCAAGCCGTCAACGTCAACCCTGAAAGTCATTTTTCATCGAGATATATTCTCCATGGAATATTTGACCTTCACCTTGCTAGGACGTGTTGCTATTCTCATAGAAATAACCCCTTAAAGCACACGGTTGCAATTACTAGTGTCAAACAAAAGCATTTTCTAGAGCTGAAAGCTTACAAAACAGATTGGTCGTCGGAACATACGAAATTGGATTGTTTTTTGCAAATGTGTGAAATATAAGAAATAATGACTTTATACAAAACACAAAGATGAAAACTTCAAAATAAGGGTTATATTTGAGCTATATGCACGTCGGAACATATATTCTTGGTTTTTTAGTTGTTGGTCTTTTTGGTCTTTTGGTTTTTTTTTGTTTTGTTGTTTTTTTTTTGTTTTTTTCAGCAAAGGTAGAAAATACAAAAGGTAATAACTTTATTTAGAAATCAAAGACGAAATCTTCATATTTAACGAAATTAGGAGCAAACTTTGCAAAGAAATTACAACATGTCGGATAGAGAGCTGACGATAGGATATAACGGACTAAGTTCGAGTCAGTTGGCCACTCTTTAGCCAATCTTGAGCCTGTTGTCAATACCTAATGGAACCTGAATGGTTACTTACAGGCACCTAAGGACATAAATAAATTTACATGTAAATTACTCTTCTTAGAAATATTCAGACATAATTTCTCCTTATACTCCTTACATGAACGTACCACATTTACAAACAAAGTGAAATTCAATCTTTGGTACATTGCTATCTCAACTACGCAGTTCAAATTCTGTGCTATCATGAGAAGTGGTATTTAACATAATCTTCGGTTAAATATTCTTGTAGACGTTAAGATAACATTTTCTCATGGATTTTAAAATTCAATTATGTTGGCCATGAGGCTAACCTTGAGCATATATTTAAACCCCGGGATTTAAACGGGCTGTTTATTCATAAACATATTTATTTCTGTAAACCATGATATATTTAAGTTTTTGTGACGTATACGATTGTGTTTTCACTGCTGTTTGCACTGAGACGATGCGTTCTGTTGCAGACGTTCATGTCGGGAGCGGATTGAAATCTACGAGTCTACAAGGATGGTGGACAGAATATGCGAGAGTCGTCTGGAAGCTCCACAACCCAGAATGCTCTACAACCTCACTGCCGACCCCGTCAAGATCAAATATTACACCGCCAGAGGGCAGTACCAGTCTACACCCGATGTAGGATTCTGGGTGTCATTTCGTCATATAAGTTGTAAGTAACTGTTTGTTTTGTTTGCGCGCCTCTCAGCGGCTATGATAATTTACCAATCGGTTTAGTATTGCTGATATCAACAACAGCATGTCGTTTGATCTGTAGCCTGGTGAACTACTGCTAACAGTATTTCATGATGTGTTTTTTTCTGAGTTGAGGAATTTTGACTTGTCGCTGACCTCTTGGTTGCAGAAGAACTATTTATCACCAGTAATATTACCTCAAAATACACATTATAACCTATGCACTCCTTCCATTATATTTATATAATATTTTCTATTTTCATCGAGCGATGCATATTACTACCAAATCATTGTTTGTATCCTCATTATGACCCCTAATATACTTCAGCCATTCCTTGGCAGGTTAATGTTATGCATTCATTTTTTTCAAAACCCAAAGTGTGCTAAATTATAATCTGAACATGATTTCGTTATTCCTCTATGTTATTACTCCAATGATAGCAGGTCAAAGCAACACAAACTGGAGGTTGAGAATAAGAAAATTGAAGCACAATTTTCTCATGCATGAGTAATTAAAGATATTTGCCTGCATTGGATTTATTGGCATCTAATCGAATGTGTCGCAAAGTGACAAGTTTAATATAAAACATGAAGAAAGAGCATGTTTATAGGAATAATGGCAACTTGCACGCGAAGTGTTTTAATTAAACATTTTACGGCACAAATTATAAACTGAATATCAAGATAAATGAATTATTTGAATATTAAATGCAATTGTTTTGCCTTACTTTTCAGCTCCGAAGCGATACTCCGAATCGGTGATGCTAAAAGATGAAATGGCAGGAAATGGAAAGAATAGCAAAAATACTGTGAAAACATCTTCATCGTCTTGCACTCACATTTTGGGATATTCCTTTTTAGTGAATGTATTATTGACTTTGTATTATATGTCTGAATTGTGTATGGTCTCCAGAGGTACAGTTCACATACCGTGTTTGTGAGACAATTACATTCCCAGTTACCGGACAATTCCTATACATCAATAGTGTGAAACATTCTATACATGGGTAAATCAAACATTCAAATAACTTGATGATGGACTTAAGTGCCTTTATGATAAAGGCAAGGTAAGTGAAAAGAAATATATCAGATGAAGGTATTTTGAACACAGTTATATTCTTTGCACGATACACTCTATAATATGTTCTGTTCAGCTGTGATCCATACTGGCACCTCCGTCCACGATACCACTGTGATGAACACTACCGTATATGTATATGTTATACACTCCACTATGGTTGCAAACAACAAAACTGTTATGGCATAGATCCTACTTTTTTGTTATAATTGATGTGTGTGGTGTAACACATATATCATAAAGTATTGTAATGTCATTGAGGCGACATGCAAGGTATGGCACGAATAAAGCCTATTGATAATCATAATGCAACATCTAAGTTTTAATGTTTGATTGCAACAATTAAAGACAAAAATGGCTCACAATACAGGTATATGGCATTTCTGGCCAAATCGTCAAGAGGATTGAACTATTTTATGTTCTTCAAATCAAACAACATCACTATTTAATTGTTAACCTTTAAATAGGAGCTTTACTTGACTGACATGTTAGCAACATCATGTCCCCAGTGTCTATCTAATAATTAATAAGTAGAGAAGACCAATGCTAATGATTATCTGATATATTAGCATATGAATATGAATACTGGAATCAAGTGCAAATAAGATATTAATCATGAATTAAACCTTGATATTATTAACTTATTATTATGTTTATTCATAGAGTGACAAACCCACTTCCTAATTTCAGATGATGGTACATACTGGATACCACAATACAACCTATTTTGCAATTATAGTAAATTAACAAACACTTCATTTGCCAAGGAGAGCTCATTTTAAAATGTATAAATCAGACAATGGAATGAATAAAAAATAAAATAACCAAACTATTGTTGCTGGTTTCTCATTTGCCTCTCTGTCTTGCAACAGACAGGATATGATGAAAATGGATCAAATAATATGGTTTATTTACAAAGTGTACATAGCATGTAATTAATGTAAATGAATCTATTTGAACTAATAAAGCTTTGTTTTGTCCTGCTGTAGCATATGCATGTGGACAGTCAATAATGCCACACGTCTGTACAACACCAGGAAGCATACCATGAAGATGAGGAACTGACCAACAGTCACTGTCAAAGCCATCACTGAAAAGAAATTAATGTGCGGTAGATCCTAAAGCAATGAAAAAGCAAGATCATAAAATGTCAATATCAGCTATGATGCAAATCCTTCAGAAAAATTGCTTTGTTTCTTTCTTACAATATATACATGTATGTACATAATTATACATGTATGTACATAATCATATATGTATATAAATATATATAAGCTGGTGTGAGGGTACCTTTATGGTATTCAGAATTTGAATAGATTTTAATATGATTTTCCATTGAAGTAATTTAACTGCTCGGCATACTTACATCCCATTTTCTGAGAACATTTAGTTTCTGCTCCCTCTTCAACATCTATCATCGGACCATCTATTAAAGCCGAGATGACCACCGTTATATTTTGACCTGGTGGTCCTGGTGGTCCCGGGGGGCCTGGGAGTCCAACCTGTCCAGGTGCCCCCAGCTCCCCCTCCAGGCCTGGTGTCCCCGTCGGTCCTAATATTCCAGGAGGGCCGACCGGGCCAGTGGCACCTGTAGCACCAGGGGGACCCCCGGATGTACCAGGAGGTCCACGTGACCCAGGGGGACCTTGCTTGCCAGTAGAACCAGTGTAACCTACTGGACCAGTTGCACCTGTAATGCCGTTATGACCATCCCAGCCTTTGTTCCCAGTGGCTCCAGTGGGTCCCAGAAAACCGCTGGCCCCCGTGTGTCCCCTGGGCCCAGTGGCACCTGTACTTCCGCTCTGACCAGTTGCCCCTGTTGACCCTCTAACACCGGAAATGCCACTCCATCCAGTGGCTCCAGTGGATCCGGTTAGTCCGTCGCGCCCAGGCCATTCAGATCTGCCATGCCATCCCCGCTGCCCCGGAGGTCCAGTTGCACCAGTGTAGCCTTGCACACCATACCGACCCGTCGGTCCCCTTGGTCCGGTCGGACCCCTCGCTCCAGTAGCACCTGTCGCCCCTGTTAATCCTATATAACCGTCATATATTAACCTAATGGGTTTACGTCCCTTAAGGCCATCATAATCGTGATTTTCAAAATAATGTGTAAAATAACCAAACACTGTAACACTATGGGATTATGGAACCAGTATTGAAAATATAGAAAATTGAATAAACTCAAAAACAATAACAATATATGCAAAGTTGAGAGTTTAAACGTTTAAATTCAAATCAAGTTAACATTTGATCTATTTGCTGCTATATTAATCTTTATCCCCCAGCATGCGATATAAGTCCACTGAATGCTGAACTTACCCGCAATGTTTTGCTGTTGAGAGCCATCTACTAAGAACATAATAACCAAGACAGAGAGAGGTGCTTTCATCTTAGTGTAGTGTGTCACCATTACATTACTACATGTCTATTAATCGATACCACTGAGAATATATTGGGACAAAGGTATGGTTAATAAGCATAAGCAATGCATATTCAATTACCTGATTATAAATGTTCATCCAAAGCTAGTACATATTGCATGTAACTGACAGGTATTGAATTCAAATACATAGACATATATATTTAAAGGCGTACATATAATTCTCGTATTTTCGAATCTTCGATGTGTTTTTCGTCTATTTAACGGTACATACGGGTCTTTAGGCGGAGAGCCCCCTGGTGACAGATGTCAAAAAGGGTAATTTTGGGGACATTCTGTGCTATAATAAAATTCTTCACATTAATCAATGTATTAATGAAATTAATCAGTATATATCAATATTTGAGCACTGCTGTATTTGAATGAATATATATGAGTACAATTGGATATTTTGCAAAATATTACTTTTGTCTTGATATTCCTTGAAAATGGTTGGGGAAGAAACGAAGAAGACAAACATATCAGTTCCGCAGATTACTTGACAGAGAAAGGTTTGTTTTCTTGTTTTGTAAAACTAAATTATTTCGTTCCAAATGCACCTGTATGGGTGCAGTATGATCAGGGCCACGAGCCGTGGCGCAGTTGGTTGGAGCGCCAGCTTATTAGCACCAGTTCCTCTGTGGCGATCCAAAAGTCGTGGGTTCAAACTCATGATACAATTTCCCACTTGAGCTGAGGCCCGTACCTAAAGGGTTAACCCATTGTCCTTGTAAATCTGTGACCGGGTGGGTTGTCATACCAAGGATCTGTGACATGACAATTCAATGAGGCAGCACTATATCTGCTACAAGTAGGTCTCATCACAAAATGACTGAAATAATGTTGAAAGTGATGTAAAACCCCAAACAAACAAACAAACAAACAAACAAACAAACAAACAAAGCAGTATGATCACTAGAATGTATAAATGAGCAGTTTAGCCATTTCCTATACTTTATTCAAAACAGTCTGTTTTGGTGTAAAAATTAAGTAGTTACTTCAGAAAATCGGCCACCAGAGGACACCCGCCACCAACTCCCATAAACTGCCTTAGAATATAGGCAGATGGCTGTTAGAATATAGGCAGATGGCTTTTAGAATATAGGCAGATGGCTGTTAGAATATAGGCAGATGGCTGTTAGAATATAGGCAGATGGCTGTTAGAATATAGGCAGATGGCTGTTAGAATATAGGCAGATGGCTGTGTGGGTCAGTGTTTGTTTTGTAATGTTTGTGAAATGTTCAGGAAATGTCTGCAATCACAATCGACCGGGCCGCCATGATCTCTTGCGAACGAGGTATTCTAGCCTCACTACGACCACGATGTTGTGAATATACAAATAACTCATAAACCATTGGAATCTTCAATGTGATGATGACTATTTCTGTGCTAAATATTATCTATGGAGATATGTCTCTGTGAAGGAGTCACCTTGTTGGAGTATATACCAGATGGCTTAACCTCTATATTGAATATTTCGCCATAGACATTGTTCTTGCCTTCAATAAATACGACTTTGATAAAACATATAAATGCAAATATTATTTTTGGCTTTAGTCACAAAGAAAACTTTGAAACATCTCGGTGAGATGTTGAGGTCGCCACAAATATTAATCTCGGCACAATGTTCTCTGTGTTCCCTTTTTGGTTTGCAGCGATTTGATTTAATTACACATGGAGTAAATAGCCTAACTTTGTATTTGAGAGACTGATATCATGGAAAACAAATATAAATTTAGATACACTTATTTTGTCTAAATAACTACTTCCATATATTAATCAAGAAACAATTGGTTGTAATATGCAATGTACCCACTAAACTTCGGAATCTGTCCATTGTAATAATAATAATAATAATAATAATAAATTTTGTATAGCGCTGATACCAGACAAAGTCTGTTCATAGCGCTGTGTTCAGGACGTGTGCCCTGAAGAGGTGAGTCTTCAGTCTATTCTTGAAGGAGGAGACTGAAGTGCTTGTCCTAATTTCAGTAGGCAAGGAGTTCCAGAGTCTAGGGCCAACAGATGAAAAGGCCCTGTCACCCACTGTCCTTAGCCTAGTTTTAGGTACTTGTAGATGGGTTCCATCGTTGGATCTCAGGCAGCGTTCCCCATCTTTGAATTGGAGTAGATCCCGTAAGTAAGGCGGAGCCTTACCATTTAGGGCCTTCCAGGTTAGGAGAAGGATTTTAAAGTCTATTCTCGCATGTACAGGGAGCCAATGCAATTCCTGTAGTTTTCCTGAGATGTGGTCGAACTTCCTAATTTTTCCTACAACGCGTGCTGCAGAGTTTTGGAGGTATTGCAGCTTCCTAATATCAGTTTTAGGAAGACCAGCCAGTAGGCCATTACCATAATCAAGAGTAGATGTAACAAAAGCATGGGTAAGTGTTACAGCAGTCTTCTCGTCTAGACAATGTCTGATGGCTGCCAGAATCCTGATATGATAATAACCCTTCTGACACATTTTTCTGATCTGTGCCTTCATGTCCATGTTTGAATCAAATGTGATACCAAGATCTACCACTGACTCACTAGGAGAAATATCCGAGTGACCGACTCTGATTGTGTCAGGAATACTACTGCTGGTTGCAGTATTGTACTTGTCAGTACATATAAGCATCTCTGTCTTTCCATCATTTATCTTCATCTTATTAGATATGAGGAAATTTCTGACCTCGTAGACACATTCTTCTAGTTTGTGTCTGCTGATGTCCCCCTGGTGTGGGGAAGTGTGGTCAACAGGGATGTAGATCTGAGTGTCGTCAGCATAGATATGATAGCTCAGACCATACTTGGCCAGAATGTCTGAGAGGGGTGTCATGTAAATGGTGAACAGTATGGGTCCCAGAACTGAGCCCTGTGGTACTCCATATTTCATGGACTTCAGGCATGACCTATGGGTACCAACCTTCACACATTGTTTCCTGTTACTAAGATAAGACCTTATCCAGGAGAGGGCATGACCTTTGACATTACATCTGGCCTCCAGTCTATCAAATAGGATTTGATGGTCAATGGTGTCAAAGGCAGCAGAGAGGTCTAGTAACAATAAGATGACTGCCTTTTTATTGTCTAGAGCATACAAGATATCATTTTGAACCTTTAACAAAGCAGTTTCAGTGCTGTGATATTTCTTGTAGGCAGACTGGAACTTGTCAGTAAGGCCATTCCTTACAAGATGAGGGACTAACTGGTTGGCTACTGCCCTTTCAGTTAACTTTGAGATAAACGTCAGGTTTGAAACAGGCCTGTAGTTCTTCTCAATCAGTTCAAGACCAAGTTTCTTCAGCAGAGGTGTTATAATGGCTATCTTCATATTTTCTGATACTTCCGATTCCATCAGTGATTTATTTATAATGAAAGTAATTAATGGAAGAAGATCATCTAGGAGGTCAAGCAGGAGCCAGGTTGGGATAGGATCCAGCTCACATGATTTCTTTGCAGACATCTTGATTAATTTACGCACGTCATCTATGGTTAAAGGTATGAACCTATTCAGACATGCTGTACTATTGTTTGTAGTGTCACCTGGTGGCAGATTCTGGCTAACTGGCGCCATATCAATTTCCCAGCGAATTCTTTCTATTTTTTCTAGAAAGAATGTGTTAAACTTCTCAGCTTGAGTGACATCACAGTCAGTTTGGGCATTGGTGTGTCCTTTTTCTTGTGCATGACTGTGTCTATGACTCTAAAAAGTTTTTTTGGGTCATGTTTATTTTCCTCAACCAGGTTGGAAAAATATGTAGATTGAGACGATTTCAGCAAGGAATTATACTTATTGTAAATGCCATGTTATTTCATATGCGAATAAAGATATTATTATTATTATTATTAACTGGGCCAGTTGGGCCAGTCTACCCACCAAAGGTCCATTGCAATTAAAATCATTTGTGATACCTATAGATAAGCCGTGAAAGCACCGATACCGTGATGGCCGAATGTAGGTGGAAGATTGCTTCAACGTTTCTTGAGGGCCTAACACTTGAGGATTATGTGCATCTGAGACAAAATAAGGAACTTTCAGATGTAATAAGTTTATTAAAATGCACGACAGAGCTATTATTATTTCAAAAGGCCAAGGCGATTCACATTGTAAGCCCTAAAGTGTGTAAGCCCTAAAAAGTGTAAGCCCTAAAGTGTGTAAGCCCTAAAGTGTGTAAGCCCTAAAGTGTGTAAGCCCTAAAGTGTGTAAGCCTTAAAGTGTGTAAGCCCTTAAGTGTGTAAGCCCTAAAGTTTGTGTAAGCCCTAAAGTTTGTGTAAGCCCTAAAGTGTGTAAGCCTTAAAGTGTGTAAGCCCTTAAGTATGTGAGCCCTAAAGTGTGTAAGCCCTTAAGTGTGTAAGCCCTAAAGTGTGTAAGCCTTAAAGTGTGTAAGCCCTAAAGTGTGTAAGCCCTAAAGTGTTCAACTATCCTTGAGAGACAGGGATCCACAACAAAGACATAAACACAAGCACTTCGTCAGCCTCACTGGTGTGTGAGCACAATGTATCAGCCTTTTATATATCTGGGGTCTTTTTAACAGATCTTTAATATAAAAACAAACATATTGATATGGATTACTACAGACAGATGCGGAGACACATTGTACGCTGGTTTGACTTTTATCAGTTAAACTCATTTGAATACAAATATTTGCCATTTTAAAGGTTTATCAGTTATAGAAATGGCAGCCACATAAAGTAATAAAATATACACAATTCCAGAAAGAGATGCATTACTCTGCAGAGCGAGGTAAGGTCATATTTACTGATGCAAGTTCTGTTCATATATCACTCTGAGATATAGAGATATACACTCATTTATTTATTATAGTACAGAGTTCGGACCGGTCCTTGGTCATTCATATAAATATTTTCTTTTTCTACTGCAGCCACAGCATCGCCCAGGGTCAGGTATCTGGGGAAGTTGCTCCCGGACTTCAGGTCCTCTGTCTGCTGTTTAAGCACGGCAATCTGTATGTTAAGTGTGGAGACCCGCCTGTACAGGATCAGGATACAGATGAGGAATATGATAAACTGCAGAGCTGTCATCACCAGAGACATTACTGGAATCAGAGTAAAGAAACGTGTTGAAATAAAGAGACATTACTGTTATCAGAATAAAGAAACGTGTATTGCGATGAGAGATACAATGAACTGCAGGGCTGTCATCACCGGAGACATAACTGGAATCAGGGTCAAGAAACGTGCATTGAGATGAGAGATACAATGACCTGTAGGAAGGTTATGACCAGAGACATTACTGTAATAAAAGTGCACAAACATTTGGAAAACACTTAACACATTTGTTAAAGGGGAAGATTGATATACTACTATATGAGTCCTGAAACAATTGACACATTATTAAATAAATAGATGTCTAAAACGTAATGTAGTTAAGTGGGTACTCCCATCAAACATCCAATAGACAGTACTTACTGCTCATTTTAAAGGCACAGTTAGAGTTTTTATGGCAGTCCTCTTCCGTGCTGCCCCCTGGAGGAGTATAAACCCTGTTGGGTGCTGCATTGACAGTTCCAGCTTCTGGACCTGGGAGCCCAGCAGGACCCGGCGGTCCCATGGGTCCAGTGGGACCGGATGGTCCAGGCATTCCAGGCTGCCCTGGACTCCCCATCTCACCCATTGGACCCCTTGGTCCTACCTCACCTCTCTCTCCTGTAGCACCAGTTTTTCCTGTCTGCCCACCGGTTCCATATGACACCCCCGGGGCGCCTGGAGGGCCTGGGTGTCCGGTAGCTCCTGTGCGACCCTGGGGGCCGGTCATTCCTGTGCCTCCTGTGTGGCCATCTCTGCCTGGCTCTCCTGTGGCTCCTAGTATACCTGGAGGGCCTGTGGCTCCGGTAAACCCATACTCTCCCGTGGCACCTGTTCTCCCGGTCCTACCAGTACTCCCAGACGGACCTGTGGCTCCTGTGGCACCTCTGTCTCCTGTGGCTCCTGTGCCACCTGTTCGTCCAGCTCTGCCCTGATGGCCTGTGGAGCCAGTGGAACCTGTTTCCCCTGCTTGACCAGATTCACCTGTGGCACCCGGAACTCCCCTTTCACCGACTGGCCCACTAGGCCCTACTGGCCCAATGAGACCAGGTGGTCCAGTATATCCTGTTGACCCTGAAATAAAAACTTATTATCAATATTTTGTAACCAACATGATAATAACATTTCATGTAAATTCAATAATTTTATTTTCATCAAAACATTACTTACCAATATTCTGGCCATAGGATGAATGTGTTAGAACCAGTAAAACAAGCAAACTAAACCACATTGTACTGTTATCAGACTGCTTTGATTTCCAAAGGTTAAACCTAAACTCTCAAGTTTAGAATGAAAAGTATTATAACTCAAATTAGGCTGTTTGCAGAGCTAGAGTTAGTATCCAGTATCATATAACATCATTATATGAAAAAGACGTGCAATGAAGCATACAGAAACATTTATACTCAGATCATATTTCACGTTATATCTCATGATCAACATTTGCTATTCAGTCATTTCTGTAAAAAAAATAAAACGAAATAAGCATGTGTTTTATCAAATATTATATTAATCTCTTTCTGTCCGGTCTGGGATATTTAAACATTAACAAGTCAAAATGATTCAAGTAGCAAAAAAGTGGAAGCTTGAAAAAAGCGAGAATGATATTGAAATAAGATATCAATAAAAACAAAGAAAAATACACGAACCTTTGCCAGTTGCCTCTCATAACACACTGATATGTAAACCGACATTATAGAAACATTAAGATATGGGATCTCATATATTCTTTGAAAGATACACAAACATTTTATACTTTTTTCTATGTTTATGTCATAACATAGAATGATCAAAAATTGAAAATCCGTATCTAATTCAACAAACGTTGTTAGAATATATCTAGTATTCTTTTTAACAAATGTAAATAAGCTGAAGTCAGAGAAGTTGTTCATGTAATGAGTTTATTACCTCTGTTTTTATTACCTGTGTTTTCGGCACTTGATTTTCTCTATTCATTCAAGACACGTCAATAGAATATAATCATGTATATATATATATATATATATATATATATATATATATATATATATATATATATATATATATATATATATATATATATATATATATATATATATATATATATATGGTATACTAGAGCGTCTATTTGAAATCAAAAGTACTAACGCCTCCTGTGACAACAACACAACATTTTTCTCAGATGCTTCTATGTTCAGTTTTACAAAAGAAGTATTGCTATTTCAACTTTTATTAAAATCATCTGCAGATATATGTCGGATATTCATATTGTCTTGTCTAGACTTTAACTTCATACGCATTTTTATGCATTTTTTTTAACCATTACAGCCATTGCGGTTTGGTGATTACAATGCGAACCTATCAGTCTCTATGACATCGGAGATGTCCTCCTTGGTCAGAGGGACAGTTGAGGCATATTTGGAGAGAGCAAGCTGCTGCTTGTATGCAGAGCTCTGCAGCTGCAGGACAGCCACCTTGACCTTGAGGGCTGAGACGCAATGGTAACCCACAACGAGGCTGATCACAAACAAAAGGAACAATAGTCCTACCACAACAAGAGATATCACTGAAACACAAATGACAAATAATATAGTAAGCCTGACGCTTTTTGTGAATATCCATTGAAGTCTTTTAAGGTAAATCTAAGACTATTGCATAGATCTTTTGAACCAAATTTCATATTTCTTTTATCTAATATTGTTGAAATCAATGACCAAAATTGTAAATCTTTTACATGTCATTTTCAGTAAATAGACCCGTGAGAACATTCTATTCAACTGTATATTTATCATATTATTATTCAGCATATCTCCGGTTTGAGATCATCTTAAGAACTCCCTGTTATTTATATGCAAGCTATACTGACTGCTAAGCATGCTGCTTTCTTCACATTTAGCATCACATGGCATGGTACTAGCCGCGTCCTGAGCCACACCCCGGACCACAGACCCAGCATCAGCAGTCAGCCCAGGAGGTCCAGGGGGACCTTCCCTGCCGGGGACGCCGGGCATACCCCTCTCACCAGCAGGACCGGGCTCCCCTGAAGGTCCAGTGGGTCCAGTAGGTCCAGTGGGTCCGGTAGGCCCAGTAGGTCCAGATGGTCCAGGGAAGCCTTGCGGCCCAACTGGTCCTCTAACACCCCCTGAGTTGCCTTGAGGTCCAGGTTGACCAGTGGCTCCTGTCGATCCAGTCGCTCCTGTCTGTCCAGTGGCTCCTGTCTGTCCAGTGGCCCCTGTCGGTCCAGTGGCTCCTGTCTGCCCAGTTCCACCAATATGCTTATTGCCTATATTTTCACCATTCTTACTCTTGTCATTATTAATACTGTTCTGATCCTCTTTATCTGAATTATATAAAACAGAATTTTCTCAGCACTGCTTTCAAAAGCAGAACAGTTGTTAACATGGTTTTGCTCAGATTTCTCTGAATTAGGTTATTGTCGTTATTCCCTCCATGAGAGCTTACCATATTGGCATATTTGTCCTGTATACCCAGGCAGACAGTAGCACACGGCAGAGTGTTCCTTGTTCATACATCGGCCACCGTTCAGGCATGACATCTCCCTGCAGTACCCAGTTGTATCATACTCTACGTAGAAAAATACACGTAGAAACAGAGGACGTCAATGTCGTAAAACGTAACAACAGAGGAATCAATGTCGTAAAATTACTTTATGATAAGTCGGTACATTGACAAGAACATTATGTCCTTCTGCAGTGTGAGTCTTCTCAGGTAGATAAACCGAATCATTCCTAAACCAGTAGGTTCTCTACTCTACTTCATTTCAAAGATATCTCTTTCATATTTTGTTTGTGATATAGTTTATTCTTTACTAATCAGTAGTTAAATATAAAATTATGTTAAATCATTTCTTTATGAATAACAAGAGAAAAATCAGCTCTTTTTGAATTGAACATTTAATTTGTTTTAAATACATGAATACAAAAGCTTTCAATTTTCAGCCATTAATTGGGTTCAGATAATTAAGTTGACCTTTCAGCCCCTAACTGTGATGTCATGTGACTTGGTCTGACCTTGTTGGCAGTATCTACCACTGTATCCCTCCAGGCAGTCGCAAGAGAAGTATCCTATCATGTCTATACACATCCCTCCATTCAAACATGGCCCACTCCCACACTCATCAACATCTACAATGATATTATAATAAGGTCAGGGATAGAACAAGGAATAGGACTCAGAGATCATATGTTTGGCCTTAATGCTGGGTTCTCACAGAATCCTCTTAGAATTAAGCGAGAATGGGAAAGATAAAATAATAAATGTTATCATCTTATGACCTATTTTATGTGAGCTCCTTAACTTACCATTCTCTACATGTCATTGCTAGGTATTATTGTTAATATATAAACCGGAGCTGTCATGATATATGTCAAATAAGGCCGTGCGCACCTTTCTCACACCGGTCTCCTGTGTACCCCACAGGGCAGGAACATGTGTAGCCATTGTCACGTGACCTGCACTGACCGCCATGCTGACAAGGGGCAGATTTACAATGATCTGACGACGACGCGACGCTAGCGTTACCTTGAATACATGTGAAATGTTAAAAGATACAGGTGACCATCTGATTACAGCCATCATAGTTCATAGTAGTTTATACAGTCAGACCTCGCCGGACCGTCCCCCGATGCTCCGGCATATCAATTACCGACAGTGATTTGGCTGCAACCATTCTAATCTTTCCATACACTTTTCATACACAACACGTTTCATCAAACCGTCAGACTCGTGAAACCGGCAGAATTATGTGTGACAGACCATGACGGACTGGCGGGGCTTGACTGTATATTCATTAATATAGGGCAAGGACGACAGAAGTCGTGAGAAGAATGAATGACTGGAATTATTTAAGAGGACCTTATATGGTAAAAATCACATTTCATCAATTGCAAAGAAATTACAAAATCAACAAGGAAATAGGTCTTTAAAGGTCTTCTCTAACATTTACATGTATCTGTTTTAGACATGGTTCTCTCTATAAAAGTCAATCTTGATTCCGTTAAAGTGTAAAATCGACTATTGCAAAACAAACCATTAAAGAAATATTAAATTTAAAGATAAAAACTCTTCTGTTGGGGCCATTGGGAGGGAATCAACAAAGCCATGCCACAAATAAGATGTCCATGGTTAATTTCTCCACATGAATAACTCTAAGCTTTTTTCATAATAGGGTCAACGATTTAGATGTCAAATGTCAACTAGCTGTGACTGAATCTGGTATAAAATATTTTATAAAAAAGAAGTTTGATGTTTCATTGGTCAAAGTTTTCATAAGATCACGGAGGTCAATTTGGCAGAGGTTTGAGTTTAAATTAGATGTTGACATGATACTCTGCTACATTCAAGCTGTCTACCTGAAATCAACCAAAATACACATGCCTAGATTATTGAGGTTTGCTGAAAGTGCAAAGTACATTGCTTCCGCTCATATGACAACTGGTGGTCAGGGTGTTAGGCCTGTACCAGAGAAATGGCCAACTAATGGCCAACTAATGGCCAACTAATGGTCAACTAACGGCCAACTAACGGCCAACTAATGGCCAAACAAGCCTCTGTGAGCCAATTCACTCCAGAGTCCCAATCAGATTGTGCCGATTGTTAGCAAATTTTAACTAATTTGGTATTTTGCGCTTGATCCTTGTCATCTGTGCAAAGTTTGTTGAAAACGTGGTCAATGATCTGGATTTTAACAGAAGACCCAACATTTTCAAATGGCACATAATGTAATGTTTGGGCTATTATGATGGGTAAGATTACGTCATCACAACATTAAGAGCACAGTCAATTATGTAGGTAAAAAGTTATGTTTTCATGATTTCATTTCTTTATATCTGATGGGGATATATTGTACATAAATCAAATGAGAGCCTCAGCTTTACATTAGAAAACCTGTTATTTGTAATGAAGTCATTTGAATATACTGAAATGATACCTTTTTTCTGACAATATCGCCCACTGAAACCTGGAGAGCAATGGCATGTAAAGTAACCAATCATATCGAAGCAACTGGCGCCATTCCTACATGGCTTATTGGAACATTCATCAATATCTAAAATGTCAATACATCCTCTTATTCGATACATATTTAAATAAGAAAATCTAAATGGTTTTATAAATTTGATATAATATCATGAATATGTATTTCTAGTTACCAATTTGACAGTTTGAGCCGGTGTATCCCACTGAACATGTACACGTATAGCGATGCTCATCAGTATTACACTGGCCTCCGTGCAGACAAGGACCAGAATGACAGGCATTTACAATTGCTAAAACAACATAACCATCAAGTCATTATAACTAAAAAATATCATTTGTATATTTGACAATTACTCCTACTACATAAAACCCATCGGCCTAGTGGACTTGAACATGAGAAGTTTCTCAAAGTATACAGAAAGTGCACGATTGCAGTTATACCTTAACTGAAAAGGGCAACGGTAGTTCTGCGGACATGAGGGTTTCGAGTCCATTTTGCCAACTGATTTGGGAGAAGATGCAATTTATTTGTGTTTAAATTAGATGTAGACATGATACTCTTCAGTTAACAAATCATTGCCCCCTACACCAGCTATCCACCATTTTAGAAATACTAGAATTGGTTGTTAACTGGTTATCCTGATCGTAAAGGTAAATTAATATATAGGGTCTGGGCTTAAAATTCTGGACCAGATGAGAGGTTTGTAAATGTTTACTTACTACTTTTTTGCAAGACGTATCATCAAAATATAAGATATAATATATATATATATCAAGCTGGCCAATTATAAGACATAATATCTTAGTTCCCAAAGTGCTTCCCTACAGAACATAATTACCTTTTTGATATAGCAGGATACAAACAATTATTATATCTTAGACACGTTACTTACCATTACTAACTAAAGGAGGTAAATCCCTTTTCATACGATCTCTTCTGTCGGCATCCCTTTGTTGACTTTGGCCAATTAGCGCACAGACGTATAGTATCACATATATCATAAACATGATTATATAATACTGAAGACTACTCATGCAAATGGTCTCATCAACGAAACAAGACGTGATTACTTGATCCTGATAACAGGCTCCAGTGTGGTATTAAAACATATCAGTTGACAACTACTGGAGAGTCGGTCATGTGACACCATTTGGGCACAAACAGATTCGGTGTTAGGATCCTGACGTCCTCTCTTTCTCTATTCCATTCCTCATACATTATAGAGTCTCAAAAGTGCCCATTATTATCCATGATTGAAATAAAACATATATCAAAGAATAAAAGGTTACAGACATTATAATGTATGTAAGTATATATTAGAGGTATCTATCAGTGTTAGTGATGACACCCACTCTGTTGCACTCTCCCAGTAAACACGCCACGTGAAAAACACGTGAATTTCTGGTTGAAATCTAAAAAAAACTGTAGTCAATCAGATATCCACATGGTTAAGGCGGTGACGTGTATTCCTCACATAAAGAGTAGACAAACACCTTACCGATAGATTTCATATCACATTGCCGATGAGGTATGCGGGAAGGGAGCGAGTTATTTTAATGCCCTTCAGAGGTCCATCAAGGTAAAAAGTATGATAAAGAATTCGAATATAGATATATATATTTGTGAAATAAATCCTAAACTTCTGCCCATATTTTACGATGTTAATTATGTTTACATGATAATGATATCAATGAATAATAAAGAAGAATTTCATGGCTATTTATAAATTTAGAAAATAGTTCTGAAGAAATATTGAAAGAACTGCAACCTATGGTATCTTGCATAGGATTTAACAAAGATTAAGTTTCTCAGCCATGATGTTTCCAGTCCTCGCATGACTTGTTTAAAGTAAAGATGACATTTATATACCGCTGATTCCAGACAATGTCTGCTCATAGCGGTTGATAGAAACTGGCCGGGATTCAAACTTGGAATCCCCGGATCTCAAGGCGAATACTCTACCAATTGAGCTATTTCTGCCAGGTATATTCTTAGAAATGACTTGTTTATAGTTAGAAAGTGCATTCCCAGCCAGGCTCAGCTGTCAGATAGAAGATACCAAGAAAGTACCTCACTCATCACTAGAAATGGGAGACATTCTACATGAAATGGGTAGTACAAAACTTCCTATTGCATTGTGTCACTTTCACCCGGCATAAATGGCGCCAAATTAAAACACATTCCCCAATTCATATACATATTCAAGAAATAATTTTAGCGCCTTCCTCTTATTGGAGAAATAGATAAAATGTATAAAAATCTGCAGAAGGGTATCAGCTATTCAACGAGGTAATCCATTTGTGTCTACATTTAATACATTTCTTGTCACCTGAATGTTTTTCTATTGTAGATTTGGCACATTTTCACATACTTTGAGAATTTATTTTAATTTGTTTATGTACCATTATGATTAGAGTAACTTTTGAGGGGTTAATTTCTTAAATTACCCCTATATTTTATATGTATGAAACTTTAAAAGATAACAATGGATTAATTTAAAGTCTGTCAATTTTCATCTTTTGTACAATGACCACGTTCAAGCTATTTCTTATCAAATTTAGCTTGTTAATAAATCTCAAAATTGACGGACTTTATTTTCATTTCATTTTCAGCATCAAAGTTTTTTTCTATGCAGTATGCATAAAAGAATCACCAATAAGTTGTTATTACAAAATTCCTCTAATTTCCCTTGCAGATTGGTCCAAAGTTAAAAAAAAATATTGTTCTAATATTTTTAATTTGAACGGATTTTGTTGAATAATGGCTCTATGAGCTCATTTTTTTTAAAGATACAGATATTGTGATATTGAAAGTCACTGACAATATTTTATAAAAATAGCCTACAAAGGTCCACATTTAATCATGTATCATTTATAGATGTGCCCCACATACGACAAACGTCATTTGCCTATATCATTTCTACTGAAGTAATGAAAACACGATATACAATGAAGCCAAGTCTAAGACTGGGCTATAGCTTATAGGACTTAATCTTCACACATAGTGACATAAGAAACTACAGAGCGTGCTTCATCCCTCCCTAGCCTGTGACATCCCGGTCCCCCGTATATTTACAAGCAATCATGATATCACATCATCAAGGATCTCAGGTTATGGGCTCACCATCCACATCCAAGATACGGCTCTATTTCTTCACATCTTGCTGGGATGCTCTTTTGAATATTCATGAATATTTATGCATTTCATCACATATATATTTTATATAATAACCTAAATTTGTTATTTTATCTGTTGGCACAAGCTATTATTTTTGGTGGACTATATTAGAATATAACTTGGACAGAAAAAATAATTCTCAGATTAAAAGGTTTCCATTGGTTTTCTCAATTTTAGTTACCGGGTAAGCAGTGATGTAGGAGAACAGGGAGATATAAGATCCTTACATTCTTATTTAAAACACAACATTTCTAGTATTAATTTTGAATGGAATCCAAGTTTAAAGTGGCACTTTGATGATTGATGTCATAATTTATTGCTGCATTGTAACACAGCATATATCGCAATGTGTTGCTAATGCTGACTTTTTGCAAGGAACCTAGCACATTACCGAAAGAGATTTTAAAACAAATTTCAGTCAACTTTTAGCCATTTTGGTTTCAGTTCTCTCAGAGCTTGGATCCACAATCAAAATGAATTTGTCCTGAACACAGTACCTGTAAATGCACTCGCCACGCAACGCTATTCTCATTTTAAAGTACAAATGCCTGTTCCTTACTTCAGAGGTTCACTTCCAAATCAAAGTCTCGCATTCCCTTGTGGAAAAGTAATACATACAGATAATACTGATATGGATAGCGATTATTGTGGTTTTGTCATGAAAAATGAGAACCTTTCATGAGTTACGTATAAAATAATTAACACAAAGCGGTCAGTGTGGGTATTTAGCTACTTGGTATGATATTGCAGACTTGTAGCATTCCTCGACAATATCCAACTCCTTGTGAACACTCCTATATTTACCTAGTTTGACTCTTAATACCAGACTATTTCTCTATTTAGCACTATATGGTGCTAATAGATGTATTTCTCTTTCTCGAATTTCAAACATAATGACACTTTGTTTCATGTATTATCACTGTGGGCCAAATGGTCAGTTTGGAGGTGAGGTTTGAGAGTGATTTCAATTGAAGGTCGATATTGGGTATTCAATAGTCTTTTCAAATTATTAGAATTTGTCAACTATAAATAACAAATTACTTGAACATAAAGAAACAAAATTTTACAGTAAATGTCTAAAAAAACAAGAAGAAGGAGAATACTTTCTTGGTGCCACCTGGTTGGAAATTGGGATTTTGTGGTGCCACCTATTGGCGGATCCTCACAACAGCATTACTACCTGCCATGTGAGTATTCTAAACATGAAATTGCATTCCAAATCAAATCTGAATTTAAAGATAATATTGAAAATTTATATTATATTTTGATCCACGCAGCAAACAAAAACATTTCATTTCATTCACAATTTATTATAGTTTTGCATCATCCACAATTAGACATGACTGAAATGATAATATGCAATATAAAGAATTAAGAGATGCATATGGTGTATGTGTTTTTGGCACTTAGGTTATTGAAGTTTTCAGTCCTTTTAAAATCGTGTTAATAATATCAAGGATGACTTCATTATTATTTTTTACTCCAAAATTTCATATAAATATACAACAAAAGATTAACTTAACCGAACTGCAGCAACAATAACACAAATTCCATACATAACCTCGTCTCGTGACACTCTACTGTATATCTCCACATGGAGAGAAGGTGTTTTGATGCACTGAATCATATATGTCACCAATCACAAATGCATATCACGCAATAGTAGTGTTTAAATATGTTTACATTGAACCACAAAATCACAGCGATGTTCTCAGTAATTCTGCTCTGTCAGGGACTGCTGGGGATCGTTAGTAGCCCCTGCCCAGTTCCGCCATCTGGTGTTTGAGAAGCATCACCTGGATATTGAGTTTCGATCCCCGTCTGAACAGGAGGATGAGGACCACGAGCATGAGGATGATGATGATGGAGGAGGTCAGGATGGCCAGCGCTGCAGATACAAACACATAGTAATACATATAACATATATAAAGTAAATAGATATGATACTCAAGATGGCCAGCGCTGCAGATACAAACACATAGTAATACATATATCATATATAAAGTAAATAGATATGATACTGAAGATGGCCAGCGCTGCAGATACAAACACATAGTAATACATATATCATATATAAAGTAAATAGATATGATACTCAAGATGGCCAGCGCTGCAGATACAAACACATAGCAATACATATATCATATATAAAGTAAATAGATATGATACTCAAGATGGCCAGCGCTGCAGATACAAACACATAGTAATACATATAACATATATAAAGTAAATAGATATGATACTCAAGATGGCCAGCGCTGCAGATACAAACACATAGTAAAACATATAACATATATAAAGTAAATAGATATGATACTCAAGATGGCCAGCTCTGCAGATACAAACACATAGTAATACATATAACATATATAAAGTAAATAGATATGATACTCAAGATGGCCAGCGCTGCAGATACAAACACATAGTAATACATATAACATATATAAAGTAAATATATATGATACTCAAGATGGCCAGCGCTGCAGATACAAACACATAGTAATACATATAACATATATAAAGTAAATATATATGATACTCAAGATGGCCAGCGCTGCAGATACAAACACATAGTAATACATATAACATATATAAAGTAAATAGATATGATACTCAAGATGGCCAGCGCTGCAGATACAACACATAGTAATACATATAACATATATAAAGTAAATAGATATGATATTGAAGATGGCCAGCGCTGCAGATACAACACATAGTAATACATATAACATATATAAAGTAAATAGATATGATACTCAAGATGGCCAGCGCTGCAGATACAAACACATAGTGATACATATAACAAATATAAAGTATATAGATATGATACTCAAGATGGCCAGCGCTGCAGATACAAACACATAGTGATACATATAACATATATAAAGTAAATAGATATGATACTCAAGATGGCCAGCGCTGCAGATACAAACACATAGTAATACATATAACATATATAAAGTAAATAGATATGATACTCAAGATAGATGGCCAGCGCTGCAGATACAAACACATAGTAATACATATAACATATATAAAGTAAATAGATATGATACTCAAGATGGCCAGCGCTGCAGATACAAACACATACATATAACACTGAGTTATTAATCAAGTAAATAGATATGATACTCATATGTCATATAGGACATCATCCAGTGACATGCATTAGGCATTTAGGACATCAATCAGTGACATGCATTAGGCATTTAGGACATCAGCCAGTGACATGCATTAGGCATTTAGGACATCATCCAGTGACATGCATTAGGCATTTAGGACATCAGCCAGTGACATGCATTAGGCATTTAGGACATCAGCCAGTGACATGTATTTGGCATTTAGGACATCAATCAGTGACATGTATTTGGCATTTAGGACATCAGCCAGTGACATGCATTAGGCATTTAGGACATCAATCAGTGACATGCATTAGGCATTTAGGACATCAGCCAGTGACATGCATTAGGCATTTAGGACATCAATCAGTGACATGCATTAGGCATTTAGGACATCAGCCAGTGACATGCATTAGGCATTTAGGACATCAATCAGTGACATGTATTTGGCATTTAGGACATCAGCCAGTGACATGCATTAGGGATTTAGGACATCAGCCAGTGACATGCATTAGGCATTTAGGACATCAATCAGTGACATGTATTTGGCATTTAGGACATCAGCCAGTGACATGCATTAGGCATTTAGGACATCAATCAGTGACATGTATTTGGCATTTAGGACATCAGCCAGTGACATGCATTAGGCATTTAGGACATCAGCCAGTGACATGTATTTGGCATTTAGGACATCAGCCAGTGACATGTATTTGGCATTTAGAACATCAGCCAGTGACATGCATTAGGCATTTAGGACATCAATCAGAGACATGTATTTGGCATTTAGGATATCAATCAGTGACATGTATTTGGCATTTAGGACATCAGCCAGTGACATGCATTAGGCATTTAGGACATCAATCAGTGACATGTATTGGGCATTTAGGACATCATCCAATGACATGCGCATGCATTTGGCATTTAGGACATCAGCACAAAACACACACACACACACACACATACACAGACACAAACACACAGTTAAAGAAAATAACGTATCACCAGGTGAATGTAAAGCTTGTATAATTGCAGCGATACTATATGGATAAAGGGGTAATGACCTACCACTCATGGTCACAGATTTGTGGTTGTTCTCCTCGCAGGCTGGACTCAACCACTGATGCTTATCAACTGCCGATTGTTGCATATTTCCCAGTGACCTTCCATCAGGGCCGGGCGGTCCGGCGGGTCCGGGTAGGCCGACTTGACCATCCTCCCCCCGCATTCCGGCCACTCCTCTATACCCTGCAGGACCGGGTGACCCTCTATGTCCAAGGCTGCCAGGATTTCCTCTGACCCCTGTACCTCCTGTTCTGCCTATGCTAGTGGCTGGAGGTCCCGGCCGTCCCGGCACACCACTCTGACCAGTGGCTCCAGCATGTCCCGAGGGTCCCTCAACTCCAGGAGAACCACCCTTCCCAGACATACCGGTGCTACCGGAGGCTCCAACTCTTCCATAGTTTCCAGTTGCTCCAGTGCTACCTATCATGCCCTCGTCTCCATGGCTACCAGGATGTCCCACCATACCAACGCGACCAGGGGGTCCAGGTCGTCCTCTCTGACCATAAGCTCCTTTTAAACCATAGCTGCCTGTGAAACCATATGGTCCAGCCCAGCCTGTGGAGCCCGTGGCCCCAACCCGTCCTTTGTTTCCAGGAGGCCCAGGAGGCCCAGGACTACCTCTCGGACCAGAAGGTCCTATTGGTCCACTTGGTCCAGCCGGACCAGAGACCCCCATATCACCTGAGCAAAATATAGTAATATATCTTTAAATTCTTGAAAATGTTTTGAAAGCGCTAAATACGGCCAAATATGTTCATAAATATAGGGTTCTAGTCCAGTCAATATATGACAAAAAATGGCCTAACCCGGAACAAATTAGAACAGAAATGAAACTGGTATAAAATGTTTCAGAAGAGCCTAGAGAATAACATAGTAAAAGTCTACCAAAATCCAAGCAGTGGAACAATGCGTAATTTGCATAAATCCAAAATGGTCGACACATGGCAGGGCAAATCTTAACAATTATATAGCTTGGCTCCTATTTGACATATTTGAGTAATCTTAGAGTCTAATTTATGTTTTTGGGACATGGGAAATCCATTGGGAAACTTTTCAAATTGCTAATACCCATATGTGGTACTCTTCCTCTAAAAAATGACCAATAAAAGTAAAGAAAGAAGTCGAAAATTAGCACTTCGCTTGTATTCTATCTGTCTGTTACATCTGTATTATATCTGTTTGTTTTACACCTTTTCTGGGATAACTTCTACAAGACATAATATTCTACAATAACAAGTTATCAAAAAGGATAGAGAACAATCATTTTCAAATAGAATTTTTGTTTAAATTGTGTTTAATGACCCATTAACAATTGAATTGAAGTTGCACATAATTGCAAGCTATAGGTGACTATTAGTTGTGATCATATTGAAGAGGGAGAGTCCATTCACACACAGGGAGTCAATCCCCTGCTCTCTTCAAAAAGTGGGGAGGGATCGTAACTCAGGTTCATGAGACCTTGGTTTTTAGTCTCATCCAAAAATCACCTTCCATCACTAAAGAATGTGAAAGGACCATATTTAAAATGTCTGTGGTATGACACCTTGATCTCAGTCCCACATAGTGGGTTAGAAATTATCATTTATTGTCTTTGGTATGACATTTATTTCTTTGATATTATTTGTTTTGTTACTATTTTTTTGGTTTTTCTTTTGTTCTTTGCTTCAAAATTAGATTAATTAATTTCCTAGGATTGTACTAGCAGCTTTGAATGCTCCAAAGTAAAAGCTGAATTTACTACCAACACCAAATAGTACAAAAAAATACGTCTGATAATTACTTCCAGATTGTATACATTACAATACGAAACCTAGGTGAACAAGAAGTATTATTTTCATCATCATCCATTTTTGCAGACTCCTCTACATTGTCTGCATGCAGTTGAACAGTCTAGCCCATGTTTTCTGCAACTGCATTGTCAAACATACTGAACAAAGTGTCCACCAGAAAAACCTAGAATGTTTACATCATCACAAACCGCTGCACTATATTTATATTTTGTAACTGCAAGTTTATGCAGAATATGATTAAAGCATTCATGAAATCAGGTTTTCAAGCACATTTTCCTAACAGTGTAATTTAAATGTTTATACCCCAAACTTTGCAATCAAATTTCATTACTCATCTGATTTCACCAACATCAAGGTCTGTGCCATTTGAAAGGAGAGGGTCTTCTGCTAAAATTCAAATCATCCATTGGACACTTTGTCTACAAACTTTGTTTAGCTGACCACTGATCTAGTGCAACCACCTGCCTAGTAACATTTTCTAACAATGGGGCACCTTCACATTGGGACAATGGAGTGCTTTGGCTCACAGAGGCTTGATTGTCCATTATTGTTTGCACATTGGTACAGGCCTAAAACCCCAACAGACCACAATAAAAGTCACATGCTTATATACATGTGACCACCTGTTGATCCAAAGAGTACAGCCAGTACTTGGCACTTCCAGCAAAACACAATAAACATGGTTTTGAGATAGCTTGCTTGTATCACAGTTTCATGGCCACATGTCATTTAAGCATACCCCAAACCTCAGATAAATGACATGTGACCTCTGTGATTTCATGAATGCTTTAAGGTGTTTTATGCAAAATGATGGTGCAGTTGGATACCAAGACCTAGCTGCAATGGAGCCACTACTACACTTGGATGAGCTGCTTGAACCAACTGATGCTACTTAAACTTTTGAATCAGCTCCTTTTATGATATTCTGAGGCAAGAGGAAGCTCAGGTCTAAATGTCATGGGGGCACCCACCTTTTCTCAAACTTAGGTTACCACATAGAAAGTTCAAAGCTGATAGCAAGAGGGTAACTTCACTTGCAATACTCATGCAAACATCAAAGAAAACACACACCCCTTGTAATGTTTGCCACAAACACCTTTTTAATTTTACTCAATTACATGTGATGTTAAACTGTAAATAACTCCTCATGTTGCATCAATGTGTAAGATCTGACACCTGTATGCTGAGTGAGAATCACATGTGGGTCACAGTATGGTGCCCAGTAGCATACCCCAGCCTCTTGTTACTTAATTGGTTAATTACCCTATAGTGTAAGAGAATTACAGGGATCAACACTGCTTATAAGAGATTGTCATTTTCAATACTAAACATGCTTAGTTGTTTTGTGTCTGGACTGACCTATTCATTTTTTTTGGTTCATCTAAAATATATTGAATAATACTGTCTGTACAAATATTCTTGCTATTAAACTATTCCTCAAGTGCAACAAGAACAAGTCCTTTGTTCTAACTGGTATTAATGCATACTCTTTTTTTCTTTCCACCATAAATGTACATAATATACAATGTATTTCATAGCAGAATGATACTATCATCTATTTCATTATCATGGCCTTAAATAACTGCTTTACACCAACAGCAAGGGCATGATATTGTTTCAGTGTGCAGGGAACCTTTAATCATACAAAAAACCTATATGTAAGCCTGAAATTGGGTGAAACGTCAATGAGAGGCAGCCATTTTGAATTTATGCAAATTAGGTGGTGTTCCACTGAGTTGATTTTGGTAGACTTTTTATATGTTCATCTGGGTAACATTCAGAGACAAATAACACCAAAATGGTTTCTGTTCTAATTTGTTCTGGGTCATTTCATATTTTGACTGGACTATTCGTATATTGACATTTTATAGAATATTACGATGCTTCTTTGCTTGGATTCATCAGACATAGCTGTAGGATATTTACATTTTGTTTAAAGTGAATATATTACCAAAAGAACAATATCTTGAAGTCCAGATATTGATTACTTAAAATATTCTATCTACAACTTTATGCATTATAATTTCTTCCAGTTACCTCTTATATTCACCTGTTGCATGGCATTCCCGATTAATACAGATGTAATTATCAATAATTCCAAAATATGAGGCATCTTTACTGTCGTTTAAATCAACTGCTTGACGCTACAATATAAAATATCCGACCATTACATCAAGTTGTGAAGAGATCGTCACCAATACCGTGATGTACTGCATCTGGAGCGATTCAACACAGAAGCATTGGTCCGCTGAATTTCTAAGAAAAAAAACCATTTGAAATGCGTGGGGGCTGATTTAAATATAGCGAAGATCAATTTATGTTATAAAATATTCCATTAAATATATGTATTCCTACTAATATTACTATATAACTTTTCCCAGTTGAATACGTCATACATCATCATTTATTGCTGATAAGCATTCTTAGCAATTAATTTTGAGAGAGATATAATTGCTCTTCAAGCTATAATCGCAGTTTGGTTTCAGAGGCGGTTTATTCAGGTGCCGCATCGTAACGAATTATGACATCAGCAAAACTAAGTGCACAGCATTCACCCCATCAGCTTTTGCCAGATATGCTTACACACCAAAACCTTGTCACGATCTCCTTGATGTGCCCCAAAAATAGACATAGGCAAAATGCATCTAATTTATGATAAAAAGTAGCGCTGCACATCAATAGATTAATTAAACAGACATTTGTTTTATAATGCAAGAGGCACAAATTGTACTTATGAATGTGTATCAAGCATTTGTATCTATTCATTTCTACTTATACTGGTTTCTAAAATATAAATGAGTGGTGTAAATAGAAGAAATAATTTGTGCTGAAGCAGTGGAGTGTATCTTTTCCCAGAAAGATTCTTGAAAAAGGCTTAGAGAGCACCCGGGTCTGTGCGAGGGTATCTTGTGATGTCAGGCGAGGAATTGTATTCTCAATGTTAACATATATCCAAATATCGATTTAATTTATGCCAATTTACATGAAAATAATTTCATGTTAGACTTAGACTTTGTTAATACACTCCGTTATATTTGGTGGGCAATGCTTTTTACATAATTATGTATAGTTTACGTTCAGATTAATCTTAGTTATCCTTTAATGGTTATAAAAGTGGAGGACGGGAGGTTAGTTGTGGAACCCCGACCAGCCCAGCCAGAAGAAGACGAGGAGGACGAAATGCCGTCTCTCTTAAACTAACGGGAGGTGGTGGGTTCGACTCCCACCGCCGGCAGTGTTACTTTCACACGGGTTAAAAGGCTCGAAAGTCGACCTGGTATGGCCATAGGTGCTGAAAGGGTCGTAAAAACACCATTTCATATATTTTTTTTCACAATCTTAATGATATTATTAACAAAGCCAGCTGGCACAATATAGTCGAGGAGCCAACCTACAAAAAGTCCATTATTTCAGGAGTTCATTGTGACAGAAAGCAAACCGCACTTTGAAGTGCTACACATGTAGCAGGTGACCTAGGGTTTCTCAAATGATATTTGTTTTTTTTTTCAAATTGTGGGGTCTTTCAAAAGATACAGCTGTTTCCATGGCAACCATTTACATTTTATTGGGATTCTAGAAAAAGGTACATTTTCATCTTTTCATTTTTGTCACACGAAACTCCCAAAATTTGGGGGCTGTCTAATTAATGTAATAATTCTTCACAGAGAGTATAATATAATTCTTCATAGAAAGTATAATATAATTCTTCATGGAGAGTATAATATAATTCTTCATAGAGAGTATAATATTATTCTTCATAGAGAGTATAATATGATTCTTCATGGAGAGTATAAAACTATCTTCATAGAGAGTATAATATGATTCTTCATAGAGAGTATAATATAATTCTTCATAGATAGTATAATATGATTCTTCATAGAGAGTATAATATAATTCTTCATAGAGAGTATAATATAATTCTTCATAGAGAGTATACTATAATTCTTCATAGTGGGTATAATATAATTCTTCATAGAGAGTATAATATAATTCTTCATAGTGGGTATAATATAATTCTTCATAGAGAGTATAATATTATTCTTCATAGAGAGTATAATATGATTCTTCATAGATAGTATAATATAATTCTTCATAGAGAGTATAATATAATTCTTCATAGTGGGTATAATACAATTCTTCACGGAGAGTATAATATAATTCTTCATGGAGAGTATAATATAATTCTTCATAGAGAGTATAATATAATTCTTCACAGAGAGTATAATATAATTCTTCATGGAGAGTATAATATAATTCTTCATAGAGAGTATAATATAATTCTTCATAGTGGGTATAATATAATTCTTCATAGAGGGTATAATATAGTTCTTCATAGTGGGTATATAATAATTCTTCATAGAGAGTATAATATAATTCTTCATAGTGGGTATAATATAATTCTTCAAAGAGAGTATAATATAATTCTTCACAGAGAGTATAATATAATTCTTCATAGAGAGTATAATATAATTCTTCATAGTGGGTATAATATAATTCTTCATAGAGGGTATAATATAGTTCTTCATAGTGGGTATATTATAATTCTTCATAGAGAGTATAATATAATTCTTCATAGTGGGTATAATATAATTCTTCAAAGAGAGTATAATATAATTCTTCACAGAGAGTATAATATAATTCTTCATAGAGAGTATAATATAATTCTTCATAGAGAGTATAATATAACTCCTCATAGAGAGTATAATATTATTCTTCACAGAGAGTATGATATAATTCTTCACAGAGAGTATAATATAATTCATCATGGAGAGTATAATATAATTCTTTATACAGAGTATAATATTATTCTTCATAGAGAGTATAATATGATTCTTCATAGAGAGTGTAATATAGTTATTCATAGAGAGTATAATATAATTCTTCATAGTGGGTATAATATAATTCTTTACGGAGAGTATAATATAATTCTTCATGGAGAGTATAATATAATTCTTCATAGAGAGTATAATATAATTCTTCACAGAGAGTATAATATAATTCTTCATAGAGAGTATAATATAATTCTTCATGGAGAATATAATATAATTCTTCATAGAGAGTATAATATTATTCTTCATAGAGAGTATAATATGATTCTTCATGGAGAGTATAATATAATTCTTCATAGAGAGTGTAATATAATTCTTCACAGAGAGTATAATATAATTCTTCATAGAGAGTGTAATATAATTCTTATTAGAGAGTATAATATAATTCCTCATAGAGAGTAAAATATAATTCTTCATGGAGAGTATAATATAATTCTTCATAGAGAGTATAATATTATTCTTCATAGAGAGTATAATATGATTCTTCATAGAGAGTATAATATAATTCTTCATAGAGAGTATAATATTATTCTTCATAGAGAGTATAATATGATTCTTCATAGAGAGTATAATATAATTCTTCATAGAGAGTATAATATAATTCTTCATAGTGGGTATAATATAATTCTTCATAGAGAGTATAATATAATTCTTCATAGAGAGTATAATATAATTCTTCATAGTGGGTATAATATAATTCTTCATAGTCGGTATAATATAATTCTTCATAGAGAGTATAATATAATTCTTCATAGAGAGTATAATATAATTCTTCATAGAGAGTATAATATAATTCTTCATAGAGAGTATAATATGATTCTTCAAAGAGAATATAATATAATTCTTCACAGAGAGTATAATATAATTCTTCATAGAGAGTATAATATAATTCTTCATAGAGAGTATAATATAATTCTTCGTAGAGAGTATAATATAATTCTTCACAGAGTGTATAATATAATTCTTCATGGAGAGTATAATATAATTCTTTATAGAGATTATAATACTATTCTTCATAGAAAGTATAATATGATTCTTCATAGAGAGTATAATATAATTCTTCATAGAGAGTATAATATAATTCTTCATAGAGAGTATAATATTATTCTTCATAGAAAGTATAATATGATTCTTCATAGAGAGTATAATATAGTTCTTCATAGAGAGTATAATATAATTCTTCATGGAGAGTATAATATAATTCTTCATATAGAGTATACTATAATTCTTCATAGAGAGTATAATATAATTCTTCATGGAGAGTATAATATAATTCTTCATAGAGAGTATAATATGATTCTTTACAGAGAGTATAATATAATTCTTCATTGAATGTGTAATATAATTCTTCATGGAGAGTATAATATAATTCTTCATAGAGAGTATAATATTAATCTTCATAGAGAGTATAATATGATTCTTCATAGAGAGTATAATATAATTCTTCATAGAGAGTATAATATAATTCTTCATAGAGAGTATAATATAATTCTTCATAGTGGGTATAATATAATTCTTCATAGAGAGTATAATATAATTCTTCATAGTGGGAATAATATAATTCTTCATAGAGAGTATAATATAATTCTTCATAGAGAGTATAATATAATTCTTCATAGAGAGTATAATATGATTCTTCATAGAGAGTACAATATAATTCTTCATAGAGAGTATAATATAATTCTTCACAGAGAGTATAATATAATTCTTCACAGAGAGTATAATATAATTCTTCATAGAGAGTGTAATATAATTCTTCATAGAGAGCATAAAATAATTCCTCATAGAGAGTATAATATAATTCTTCATGGAGAGTATAATATAATTCTTCATAGAGAGTGTAATATTATTCTTCATAGAGAGTATAATATGATTCTTCATAGAGAGTATAATATAATTCTTCATAGAGAGTATAATATAATTCTTCATAGAGAGTATAATATGATTCTTCATAGTGGTTATAATATAATTCTTCATAGTGGGTATAATATAATTCTTCATAGAGTGTATAATATAATTCTTCATAGAGAGTATAATATAATTCTTCATGGAGAGTATAATATAAATCTTCATAGAGAGTATAATATAATTCTTCATAGAGAGTATACTATAATTCTTCATAGAGAGTATAATATAATTCTTCATGGAGAGTATAATATAATTCTTCATGGAGAGTATAATATAATTCTTCATAGAGAGTATAATATAATTCTTCATGGATATTATAATATTATTCTTCATAGAGAAAAATAATATAATTCTTCATAGAGAGTATAATATAAATCTTCATAGAGAGTATAATATAATTCTTCATAGAGAGTATAATATAATTCTTCATAGATTATAAAATAATTCTTCATAGAGAGTATAATATAATTCTTCATAGAGAGTATGATATAATTCTTCATAGAGAGTATAATATAATTCTTCATAGTGGGTATAATATAATTCTTCATAGTGGGTATAATATAATTCTTCATAGTGGGTATAATATAATTCTTCATAGAGAGTATACTATAATTCTTCACAGAGAGTAAAATATAATTCTTCATAGAGAGTATAATATAATTCTTCATGGAGAGTATAATATAATTCTTCATAGAGAGTATAATATAATTCTTCATAGAGAGTATAATATAATTCTTCATAGAGAGTATAATATAATTCTTCATGGAGAGTATAATATAATTCTTCATAGAGAGTATAACATAATTCTTCATAGAGAGTATAATATAATTCTTCATGGATATTATAATATTATTCTTCATAGAGATAAATAATATAATTCTTCATAGAGAGTATAATATAATTCTTCATAGAGAGTATAATATAATTCTTCATAGAGAGTATAATATAATTCTTCATAGAGAGTAAAATATAATTCTTCATAGAGATTATTAAATAATTCTTCATAGAGAGTATAATATAATTCTTCATAGAGAGTATAATATAATTCCTCATAGAGAGTATAAATTAATTCTTCATAGAGAGTATAATATTATTCTTCGTAGAGAGTATAATATGATTTTTCATACAGAGTATAATATAATTCTTCATACAGAGTATAATATAATTCTTCACAGAGAGTATAATATAATTCTTCATAGAGAGTATAATATAATTCTTCAAAGAGAGTATAATATAATTCTTCATAGTGGGTATAATATAATTCTTCATACAGAGTATAATATAATTCTTCACAGAGAGTATAATATAAATCTTCATAGAGAGTATAATATAATTATTCATAGAGAGAATAATGTAATTCTTCATAGAGAGTATAATATAATTCTTCAAAGAGAGTATAATATAATTCTTTATAGAGAGTATAATATAATTATTCATAGAGAGTATAATGTAATTCTTCATAGAGAGTATAATATAATTATTCATAGAGAGTATAATGTAATTCTTCTTAGAGAGTATAATATAATTCTTCATAGAGAGTATAATATAATTATTCATAGAGAGTATAATATAATTCTTCAAAGAGAGTATAATATAATTATTCATAGAGTATAATGTAATTCTTCATAGAGAGTATAATATAATTATTCAAAGAGAGTATAATATAATTCTTCAAAGAGAGTATAATATAATTCTTTATAGAGAGTATAATATAATTATTCATAGAGAGAATAATGTAATTCTTCATAGAGAGTATAATATAATTATTCATAGAGAGTATAATGTAATTCTTCATAGAGAGTATAATATAATTCTTCATAGAGAGTATAATATAATTCTTCATAGAGAGTATAATATAATTCTTCAAAGAGAGTATAATATAATTACTCATAGAGAGTATAATGTAATTCTTCATAGAGAGTATAATATAATTATTCATAGAGAGTATAATGTAATTCTTCATAGAGAGTATAATATAATTCCTCATAGAGAGTATAATATAATTCCTCATAGAGAGTATAATATAATTCTTCCATGTGACCTTTATGTGACCTCGTGTACTTTCCATTGGAGTTTCAAGAATAAATCACGTGCACCTCTTCCCCTTAAGCGTTTATGGAAATTAAAAATTAGGAATGAAAATCAAAGGTTGCTAATACAAGCGAGAAATTCAAAGGTTTTCCTTTTTTGGTCATCTTGCTTGAAACCGTTTAGGATTATAATAAGACTGAAATCTTCGATTTAATTACATATGCCAAATGAGGATATCAAATCTAGGGTTGAATTACATTTGATATTTGATCGACCTTTAAACTGAATTGGTTCTTGGTTGAAAAGAACTGATAAAGTTTGTTTAATTGAGTGGAAATGAGATGTTGAGTTTGTAAAATTGGCTGATTTTATTGGTCCCCCAAACCCCAATATTTTAACAAACATAAGGAAGCATTCATTGATTCTCTGACATTTATGAAAAACTAAGAAATATATTCGATATCATATTTATTTCCAACTTTACAGAATAACTGAAATCTTTTATAAAATACGACCAACTGAGTGATATCATTACTAGGAAATCGACCAGCAATTCTAGAAATATCCAATTTTACAGAATTAATATGCTTAATATGAAAAAAATTAACTTGGTGAAATGCATATATCAAACAGTTTAATGATGTCTGACGAAATTGAATGAAAGAAAAGTCATTGTATACGCCATATTTGATACATCTATTAATCCAAAATGAATTAAGTCTTGCTGTACATCAGTATAGAATCAGCTTCGTAATGAAGAACAATCTTACAAATTGAAACATATCAACATTTTGTTTTGAAAGACTTAAAATGCAATTTGTATATAAGTAAAAAATCCCTTAGTTGGTCAACACTCTGCATGAGATTAGCACAATACTAAATTGGTTATGTCCCTTTGAGTGCCTGGACATTTATCCATTTAGGATTTGGTGTATAACACAGATTTTATGCTGTCAGGTTCGACATAGACATGTCCTTTTTCGGTAGGTGGCGCTGCTGCACCGTCTCCAATGGTAACGTATCTCGGTGGGCTACTGCCCCGGATGTCTGACATTTGCTGCACAAGTAGCGCCACCTGGACATTAAGTTTGGAATTGCGACGGTAGAGGATGAGCACGGCAATGATGAAGAGGATGAACACAATGCAAGACACAACCAGAGCGATGGCTTAAAAACAATAGAAAACAAAATATCAATATCAAACATTCATATATATTCTGGATACTATATATACCATACCATAGGTTCTGCAAAAAGTATATATATTTTTAAGTTCAAAAGGGTTTAATCAAATTGTTATAATACACTTTCTATTGGACTATGAATGGAGACGCCTATGACTTTTGCAGGAGACTTACTGCTGAGCTTGAGAGCGCAGTCACTGTTCTTGTCGCACCTGGAGCCATAGGGCATTGATTGTTGTTTATCAGACACTCTTTGCGGGTCGGTGTTCCCTCCTTGCACGGCATCTCTCCCCGGTGGTCCTGGAGGTCCCGGCGGCCCTGGTGGTCCACGACCCCCAGATTCACCTCTCTCACCAATTGGACCGGCTGGCCCTGGATACCCCGTGGCGCCAGTATTACCATACCTCCCTGGATACCCTGTTGCACCCGTGGCACCCCCAGAAGGGCCAGGCCTTCCATGAAGACCCGGAGGTCCTTGCACCCCTGTCGCTCCTGTCCTGCCCATTGGTCCTGTGAACCCGGTACTACCATCACGCCCTGCTGATCCGGTCATACCCGTGCCGCCCGTCCTTCCCTCCCATCCTTTAGCACCAGCAGGCCCTATTCTGCCAGTGGCGCCAGCATGTCCAGTGGCCCCTGTTCGCCCAGGAGAGCCTGTCATGCCAGTTGAACCAGTTCGTCCAGCTGGCCCTGTCATACCAGTTGCTCCGGTGTTACCAGCTCTGCCAGTTGAACCAGTAAAGCCTGGATCACCTTGGTTGCCACTTTGACCGGGAAATCCTGGATATCCCCTGGATCCAACAGGCCCAATCGGCCCAGTCGGTCCAGGTGGTCCTATTGGACCAGTTGCTCCAGTGTCACCTGAAATCAATATCACATTATTTCAATTTAGATAAATGCGACGTAAGAATTATTTTTGTTTACAAACAAAATAAAGATTAAAACTCAAATATACTTCAAAAGTTGTGATATTAAGGTGTCAGTTTGAGAATTTAAAGACCACCTTGTGCCTTTGAAGCACGTTTTATGGAAACCTAGAGATACATCTGAAAGTGATTTTTGATATAAAGACGATTTTTAAAAGAGTACACGTCTTTTGTAATATGCAAATTGAAATATGTTCAGAACTATTTCTTTATTTGTTTATTTGTATCATGACAGAAGTGTTGGCTTACTCAAACACTTCTGTCATGGATATTAAAACGTCTTTATGAATCTGTGCATGAGTAAATCTATACTTTAAAATTCATATGATGTCAATTTGGAGGACCTTATGATATTCATTTCCACCAAGTTTCAAGTATGGATGTCGGACAATAGCTAAAATGAAAAACACATCTGATTCTGAAGTTTTTTTTCTGCAAAATGTGGAACTGCATACTGTACCGAAGTGAGACTGTAAATTGAAATAAGACTCTCATCCGGGTAACTAAATGTTCCAGATGCATCATTCCACCAATAATGATAACTCTATAACTTACAGCTAATGCATGTAGCTCATGGTTCTTAATAATGACAGACGGAAAAATGATATCCTAGTCTTACATGCAGCTGTCACAGGCGAGAAAAATAAATAAAATCTTGTGTACGCAGGTTTGCTCACAAAAGTAGTTACTTAAATGCACCATGACTCAATCTACCTGATGAAGATGTATGCAAAATTCTACTCACCAACAACATTTTGAGACAACGATGGTGCCAAGCACAGCGATAAGATTATCAATATTCCCACAGATAAAAACATCATGGCCTTATCAATATGTATAAAGATCCCAAAGCTGTTTCTCTGCTGGTCTGTTCCTTGGTGCGACTGAAGATTGCCGACACTCGCATCATGTGGTCAGGATAGGCAACCACAACATTTGTGATATAAGACCCTGTCAGAGGGTAAATGTGCCTGATGTTTGCACACTTCTCTCTTCTCACGATTCATGACAAGGGCAACTAGGAAGAGAATAATATCTATGGACACTGTCTAAAAAACCTATACGAAATCAATCAAGCAGTAAACAGCTAAAAATAACAAAATCTTGTAGAGTGTGAATATAAGTTTCAAAACGCTAATATTTAGACTGGCAATGTGGAAATTTGACAGTGAGACATGTAACAATAATGTATCGCATTCATCATTCAGAATATGCAACTTCCTGCTATGTATATGAATACATATAAACAATGATCGACACTAACTCTATTCTAAAGGACACCTGTACTCCCCGGGGGGGGGGGGGGTACTCTCATGATTTTAACCCGCGGAGGCTGGGATGGAACTGAAAACCCCAGAGCCTGAATTAGGGAAATATTCTATCATTATTGGTCCCCTGATTTAGGACTAGCTGAAATTTGGTACCCTGATTTAGGACTAGCTGAATTTTTTATACCCTCATTTAGGGATGATGCAGAAGGAGGAGATTTGGAAAAGGGGATTGTGATCCCTGTTTTAGGGAGAAATTTGAAAAACAGTACCCTGTTTTAGGGAAAATGATAAAATATAACCCGGATGGAACTGAAAACCCCAGAGCCTGATTTAGGGAAATATTCTATCATTATTGCTACCCTGATTTAGGACTAGCTGAATTTTTTATACCCTCATTTAGGGATGATGCAGAAGGGAGAGATTTGGAAAGGGGGATTGTGATCCCTGTTTCAGGGAGAAATTTGAAAAATAGTATCCTGTTTTAGGGGAAATGATGAAATATCTTAACCTGTTGTAGGGAAAATATCAGCGAAAAGGACCCTATTTAGCCCAGCTTCCCCGGTAACGCTGATTATGAGAGTACCCCCCCCCCGGACTTTACTCACGGGACCCAATTATATATTCCACACAAAATCGACATGTGATTTGGTGACCTATGTTCAAATGTACCTCACAGATAATAGTGTAGGATAAACACAAATTGATGCTACATGCTTGCCACCTTTTCACAGATACTTTTTTTACTTGTATGTTTTTTTTTCTTTCTGTTAATTTCTGAAATGATCTGCATATTTTCCGTCATAACTCAAAAGGCTCGTTGAGATTATTGTCGGTCAGAACTCTATTAGGTATCTTGCATATTATGAGTGGGTCCATTTTCAAAACATAATGCGTGGTTGAAAATGATTGAGTGTTCATTTGAAAAGTGACGAATTGTGACTGCCAACATTGTCAGGGGGCATATCATATTTCTAACCAATCTACGGGACATGTGTTGTAATTTTGGTAGAGTTCATGTTGATAATTATCCAAACATTCTTGGCTTCAGAGATTTTGAAGTATCATCCAATATCAAAATCCTCTAACCCAATCATATATCTCTTATATATCTGGAGTTATATCGATGTTGTGTATCCTAAAAGCGTGATAAATTTTGACTTGAATTGTATGTCAACAACAAAAAATGGTTGACATAAAAATATAAGATAAATATTAATTCTGGGGACTTCATAAGTGCACTGTGCACACAAAAATACTTGTCACGTGATCATGAAGGTCAGGACAGATATTATATCATGGACTTTGTGTTTGACTTTTACATAAAATAGAAAAGGAGTTGTAAGACTTACCAAAAAAGCCACAGCATAGTACAAAATACATTCCTCTCAAGATAAGGTCTGGAAATCGATTAAAAAAATGTACTGAGCCGTAATCTATTCTTTATTACTGGCAATTAAACTAATTTGTTTGTTTATATGTATTTTTATAAATATTTTTAAATCTCTATCTGTTTGTTTGGGGTTTTACATCACTTTCAACATTATTTCAGTCTTTTGGTGATGAGACCTACTTGTAGCAGATATAGTGCTGCCTCATTGAAGTCGCAGGTCCTTGATATGACAACCCACCCAGTTACAAATTTACAAGAACAACGGGTTATCCCCTTTAGGCACGGGCCTATGCTCATTTGTGAAAGTGTAACATACATTCAATCTCGGCACGGCGGGGGATCGAAGCCATGACCTTTGGATTACCACAGAGGAACTGGCATTCTAACCAACTGCTCCACCTCTATGTGGCAATATATGTGCTTATATACGCTATAGATAACAATTTATATTGATTTCTTCATATAACCTCAGAGAGGGAAGGAATGGATTATTGGATAGGATTATTCCTGCTGCCACCTATTGTCATGTCACACAGTTAAATGTTAAAGAACACGACATGAAACTGCATGAAAGCTTTTAACCATTGGCACAAGTTTTAAAACAGAGTTTGCTGCATGGACCAATATATATACAGTTTTTGTTTAGTTTCAAAAAGTAAGGTTTGTCAATGATAAGTATAATAATTGTTAAAGCACCCATCGGAATAAAAAACATATTGTGTGATCAATTGAATGAAGAGGAATTCTATAGATCTAATGTCTTGATGTCATTTTTCATTATCATTTAGTTATTAGTATTATAATATCAATATTATATTGAAAATGGGATTAAACTATTTTGGCCTTCAAAATATCACACAATCCCATAATGATACATTTGCAACCATATTTTGATATTTTGTTGTAATAAATCTTAGACTTGTATATTAGCTTTTATATATAGATTGTACATTCATGCCAGTTTATTTGATTAAATTCTTCTTATGTCATACTTCACCTTTTAAAAGATTACAAAATATTATGAAATATTTAAAATATTATAAAATATTTAAAATATTATGAAATATTTAAAATATTATGAAATATTTAAAATATTATGAAATATTTAAATACAATTTAAAGATTGTTTATGCCACTTACATGTGACAATGTACTATAAGATATATACCTATCATATTTTGCGTAATTGTTATTAATCAAATCATTTTCTTTCTAAATGATCTTGACAATGCATATTGTAACTTTCATATTTTGAAACCATTCCCAAAAAAATATTCATAAACACAGTATCACCATACACGTTCATGTTTTATTTATAAATCTTTAGACATTATTGTAAATACATGTTAAGAGGCAGGATTCGAAATTCAGGAGAAAAAGACCATTGGTCCAACGCAAAGAATAGAATTCCTGGGCATTGTGATAGACACAGTTAGGGAACAGCTTAGCATATCACAAGAGAGAATCACTGAAATCACACAAGAGCTCCAATCACTCACAGGTAGGCGTTATGCAACCAAGAGACAATTATTATCAATAATTGGTAAGCTCATATTTTGCTCTAAGGTGGTATCAGACGGAAAAATATTCACAAAACGATTAAACCATTTAGCAACCAGGGCAAAACACCTGCATCACAAAGTTAGGCTAACCCACGAAGCGCGTGCAGACTTGGAATGGTGGCAACGTTGCCTGAGTTTGCACAATAGCATATGTTGGTTCCCCACTGAGTGCTCTATGGCTGAAGCAGAGATACTCTTCACAGATGCATCTAGGCGCATGTTATAACAACGTATGGACTCTAGTGGAATTCAACTCTCAAAATGAATGGATGAAAGATATGACCATAGCATGGCACGAATTAGCAGCCGTGGTCATAGCAATCGCCACTGTCGGCCCACTTCTTACAAGGAAAAAGGTAGCTATGAATATCGACAACATGGTGCTGTTGATACTGTAGCAGACAGCTAAGTCTAAAGATCCTTGCCTAATGAATCGGGTGCGAGCTCTGTATTTATATACCAGCATATATCGCATCCAAGCTTTTCATATAGGCAAGCTTTATAATACAGCAGCAGATGCTTGACCTGACGGAACCTGGTCATGTCCAACGCAGACCCAGCAATGACCTCACCAATGCCTATCATATATGACTTTTGATACCGGGCCTTTATATTCAAGCTCAATCACATCAGGTCATATCAACGTGAAGTATTATTATGTGATAGTCACTCTCAAGGAATTATCAACCATGACCTAGCTCACCCTACATATGACTTGTAATACCTGGATGTTCTCAAGTTTTCACTAATGTGTTTTGAGGGTTGCACTTTGCACCCTAGGCTTGAAAAAATATGCATAGTATTAATATGTATGGGTGTTCACACATTAAAGATTATTAATATAGTATCTAACAGGTCTAATGAATGTCTAATTCATGTCTCATTTCATGTTAATGTACACAGTATTTGTAATTGATCAACAATTTAACTATATTAAAGCAGTTCTAATATTATTAATGTTAGAAACGTTAACCTGTAATTCTGTAGCCAAGCTAAAACGATAGCTTATAAGCTTACAAAGCTTCATTTATAAAGCAAGCTTCTCTTTTAACAGTACTATCATTGTAAAACATTGTGCATGCGCCCATAGCGCATATTAACAGTCTATCCATATAGGCTTTGTTTGTTTGGTTGTTTGGGGTTTTACATCACTTTCAACATTATTTCAGTTATTTCGTGATGAGACCTAATTGTAGCAGTGCAATCCCGTCACGGCCGGGGTTCAAACCCACGACCTTTGGATCACCACAGAGGAACTGGTGCTAATAAGCTGGCGCCCTAACCAACTGCGCCACGGCCCGTGGCCTCATATAGGCTTTGGAACAGGCTAACCTTTGAAAACGCTCAAAGAAGGTCGTATATAAATGTTTGGCTAACGCCACTTTACTCACTTAGCTTAGGCTAATCCATGTAAGGTTCTTTTCAGAGCTGGATCAGAAGGTATCAGCCCTAATGTCCAACTGGATCCAGGCCAATACCCGGAGAACATACAACTCCGCTCAGATCCAATACACGAAGTTCCGCACTTCACATGGCTTCACTACCTTACCACCATCAGAATTGACTATACTAAGATACATTGCCTATATGAACAGTAAGCCAGGCAAAAGTCACTCACACCTAACACCATAACAGTGTATTTAGCAGCAATCAGGTCCCTACACATTATGAACGGTTATGATCTACCACCCACCAACACACTGATGTGACCAGATAGGGGGCTTAGGAAATTTGCCAACTTTTATTTACATATTTGAAATATTTATTTTATAGATTAAAAACTGATCAAACTTTATTACCCAGGTAAGAGATGTGCTCACTGTCAGCTAACCCTATGACTTACTCCTTGTGTGTCACACCTTGGTGTTTGTTTGTTTGTTTGGGGTTTTACATCACTTTCAACATTATTTCAGTTATTTCGTGATGAGACCTACTTGTAGCAGATAAAGTGCTGCCTCACTGAATTGTCATGTCGCAGGTCCTTGACATGACAACCCACCCGTTCACAGATTTACAAGGACAACGGGTTAACCCTTTGGCACAGGCCTCAGCTCATATGGGAAATTGTATCATGAGTTCAATCCCGGCACGGCCGGGGTGCGAACCCACGACCTTTGGATCACCACAGAGGAACTGGTACTAATAAGCTGGCGCCCTAACCAACCGCGCCACGACCCGTGGCCCCACACCTTGGTGACAACTGCACTCTCTCTCTTGTCTGTATATCACACCTATTGTCTCTCCCTGGCATAATGCACTCTCACTTGACACCTATTCATTCTTATATGACAGCTGAGCACATGTCTATCATGTCAATTTAGGGGTATATAACTTGTCCACAGGGAAGTCATACAAAATTATTCCCTTTAAACACTGGATATCTCTATATTGGACATTTCTATATTGGATTACATATTAAATACCCGGATATATTCATCGCTACCCTACAGTCACATTGTTACCTTCAAGTCAGTGTTCACGGTATGTCGATGATCTAGTATGTTTATGTCAGATGTATGACCATATGATGATTGTGAAATGATTTAGTTGTTTTAGATAGCTCAAGCAGCAACATGTTTAATAATAATTAAACAATGTACTTAGTTTAGCACTTAATGCTGTATTTCATCCATTGGTATTAATATTCCTCTGTGGATGTATTAAGAAATGTTAACATTGATTATATAAGTATATATTGGTGTATGTTGGCCCTTCCTTTGTTTAAAGCCATGGCGGCCATGTTGGATTATTTGAATTCAACTGCCACAAGTGTAGTATGGGGCATGTGTAATGTTTTTGATAACTGAAAGACTAAACTTTTTGGCATTTTATGTTAGAAACATCTATTTATTATGTGAGAATTAAAAGAGTTTTTTCTATGCATTTGCCTTTATTGAGTGAAATAAGTATATTTAGCTGTAGTAATTATTGGCCAATGAGTTGCCAGTATAGGCTGAGCTCCAACATGGAATCACCCAGAGGGGTGTAGGGGTATCAACCCATATTATTGCTAGAATTGTATAAACCTAGCATACTTTATTTATTATATAAATGCAGAATATCATGATATTCTGGGTAATCATTTATATGTATATTTCTTTAAGTAATTATATATGTGAGTGTTCAGGGTATTATCAAACAGTGTATACCTGTCACCCCTGATCACTCAAGCGTATCGCCTTAGCCAAGCTGTGCCAGGTATAAATACTGCTGCACAGCATAGCATCAAGGTCAGACAGGGTGGTCAATCGAGCTGGTCAGTCCCTTTTGTTGATCATTGGAAGAGCCGGGCTGAGCCTGCTGCCTTCCTCTTATTGCACCTGAGCACCGGCTGCTTATTACATAGCCCAACTCTGAAGTGTCTGTGGACTTGTCAGTGTCCACCACACTCTACTTTTGCATATAGCATTAAGGGCTATGTATATTTAAGTGGTGCACAAGGTGCTCTGTATTCTTTTATGGCAGTGGCTAGACCAAGTCTAGCACCTGCTGAGTTGGTCCTTTATATGTGGTGACCTTGTTTATAATTGTGGAACATTGTGTGTATTGTATTATTCTTATTGTGTATGATTGAGGGCTATTAAACATTCTTGACTAGATCATAGAAATCAGTGTTTGTGAAGATTTAAGATCAGTAGCAAGATTGTTCACGCTACCCAAAAATTCAAAGAAACATTTAGCCACCATCCCCGTTCGTAACAACACCTTGGGTCTTAATGGCACTCAGGGCCACGCTACTATCTGCCCCACCTCAGGTAAAAAAGCAACCCATAGATTTTAACCTACTATGCTCAATGTGCTCACTACTTCCCCAGGACTATATGGGGTCCCTCTGGCGGGCGGCTCTAACGTTAGGTTTCTTTGGGAGCCTCAGGGGGGCCGAGTACTTTGGGGTAGACACATCTGGGGCCACATGGTTGCCCCACCAACAGCTTCCCAGATCAAATTTGGTATTCACCAAAAAAATAGGTATCTATGTTTTGACATAGAAAGAACCAAGACCAAGCTTGAAGGTTCCAGAAAGCTAATCGGCTGCTCTGGTAGATCAGTCTGTGCCCCCTGTTGTATGTGGTCCTACTTGGCTAACCGTGACAGTCCACTTTTCTCCTCCCCTTCAGGGGTACCAATCTCAAAATTCACATTCAATAGGACAATAAAAAGCCTGGCCAGTAGCCTAGGACAGGCCTCTGTCAGTTACTCCAGTCACAGCTTAAGAAGTGGGGCAGCCACCCAAGCAGGTACTGGAAGTGGGAACTAGCAGGAGTGGGAAGTCGATAGGCTGGGCCAGTGGAAATCGAATGCTTACTTTATGGATATATAAGGGACATTTCAGCACACGAACTGCAATTTGCAAAAAGACTTGCAAACCCCAAAAATAATAGGTAACATCCAAGCAATTCTTAATCCATAATTAATATCACACCTCAAGTTCTTCACAGTCAACATCATATTTATGGCCCTAGGCTAGATCCTCCACCCATTTGCATGCAATTGGGCTAATGGCCACATATGTAACTGTACACAAGTTATAAAAATGTATCAATCATATTTAATGTCTTGTAAAGCGCTTGTACAACAACATGATTACGTTAAAACCATTGTCGATTTATATGTGAAGAATCATTATAAGTATTTAGTTTGTATGTATTAGTTAAGAGAGTTTAATAATGTATAATGTTTAATGTAGAGGGCGCCAAAGTGAATTAGCACTGTGGTAGATGTGGATTTATTATGAAAATAAATAAATCATTTATGTCCAATTTACACCTTGTGTTGGCGTCTCCATTTCTAAGGAGACTTTATGGGATCATAAATTGAGTGAGAGGGGGTAGCGCAGGTCAGCCAGGCTAATTGCCCCAGACAGGTGTCACATGTCACCAGGGGTGCACCCCAGGGTGGATATATAAAGGGCACTTAAGACTGCCTCCATATTCCAGTCAAACGCTAGGGAAGTGAAATTCTCCCACCGTCCCACCCAGAAGCTAAGAGTTTATAGGTTTAAAGAACTCAGGGCTTATGGGGGCTTATAGGGCTAATGGCCACATATGTAACTGTACACAAGTTATCAAAATGTATCAATCATATTTAATGTCTTGTAAAGTGCTTGTAAAGCGACAACAATATGATTACGTTAAAACCATTGTCGATTTATATGTGAAGAATCATGATAAGTATTTAGTTTGTATGTATTAGTTAAGAGATTTTAACAATGTATAATGTTTAATGTAGAGGCGCCAAAGTGAATTGGCACGGTGGTAGATGTAGATTTATTATGTTAATAAATAAATCGTTTATGTCCAATTTACACCTTGTGTTGGCGTCTCCATTTCTTATATATATATATATATATAATGATTCAGAAATATCCACACCTCAAGGTCATAAATGTAAACATCCCTTTAGTTATATATGAGTAAAGGGAGAGTTGACATTGCATTGATCACACAATTTCGACACTATCTTAGCTTTTCAGATTCCCTATGGAGTAGATTTTGGTCATATTCACATCAGGAGCACCCAAACCCAACCAATCTCTAATCTTAGCTAATTACACGGTTAAGACAACATTTCCAAAACATGTTTTTTTCTATTGTCTTGTCCATCCCAAAATAAGTTTCAAATTTAGGGTTTTACATCACATTGAACATGATTTCAGTCATTTTAAGATTAAACCTAATTGCCACCTCACTGAATTGTGAGGCTCAGAAACAGAGTTAATCACAATTATGAATAAAGACATGAATTTTGTGACATGTGTCAAATATGTCATCATATCGATATCAACTGATAGCAGTAATGACTTCAGAATCAGACGACGTAACCCAGATAAATCAGATGTTGTAGGGTGCAATAACAGAACAGGAAAGCACCGCAAAGAGGACATCAGACATAGCTTCTACTGTCTTCCGAAATGAAATGTTACGAAAGCAGTGGTTGACGTCCATTCCTTGGACTAAGTGGACCCCCAAGGTTTGGCATAGAATCTGCCCAGATTTCTTTGTTAAAGGCAATTTCGATATGCGAATGTTTGCTTAAAAGTTGAAATATTCCAATCAATTTCCAACCAATTACAGGAAAAATATAACATTAATGATATCTCTGTATCTTTTCAGGGAAGCGTGCTCAGACACCAGGCTCAGTTGGTTCCATCCCAACCATCTTCCTACAAAGAACACCTTCCAGTATGACCAAGCCATGAACAACTTTAACTGCTAGACGTGCACTTACACCAATTCCGGTAGCAAAGACACTCAAAGTTCAACTTTAGTCAGGCCCTCCTGCTCCACCAACCCTGACCAATGCATTGTGGCAGACGAGTGACCATGACTATGTCACCACCCGCCAAGTACCCCCTAGTGAAAATGATCACCTACTTCAAGTAATCCATGAGCAAGAACAGCAAATCGATTACCTCAAGGGTCGTGTCCTCTGCCAAGATACCATAAGACTCAATGATAGACTGTCAGTTCTGCACCACCATTCCAAACTAACATGTCTTCAAGGCTGTGTGTGATTATCTCGAGGACAAAGCGGGTGGTCAAATGAGGTACTGGCAAAGTTCTGACACGACAATGTGCCAACATTTCATTGCCACAAAGAAGAGACCTGACCCAGGAAGCTGGCCTTTGAAGAAAAATTCTTCCTGTCCCTAGTGAAGATGAAGACAGGTTCCCCCAACATTGATCTTGCCAAGCGGTGTGGTGTACATGAAGCCTTAGTCTCTCATATTTCTTCAACCTGGTTTAACTTCCTGTACCAAGAGATGAGACTCCTGTTTGAAATGGTGGACGACAAAGAGAATTTGGCGGAGTGTTTTGAAGGCTATGTGGGGCTCAAGATATTGGTTGACTGCGCAGAACAACAATGTGAGAGATCGTCAGATATACAGGCCTGTAAAGAGACATTTTCTACAGACAGAAGGATATACTTAAGTGGGTGTTTGGAATTTCAAAAAACAACTGTGAACTATGGGTTCTCTGCATATGAAGGCCGTGCCAGTGATAAGCACATAACCCTAGATAGTGATAATTTACTTCACAACCTGCCTGATGGGAGGAGTGTTATCGCTTAAAAATGAATTGAAACAACTAGGTGCAAAGCTAATAGTTCCTGACTACAAGGGTAGAAATAGATCATAGATGACAAGAAAGGAATGTGTCAATTCTGAGTTCATATCCAAGGCTAGGAGTATATAATTCAGAGGGTTCGCACTTACCATATTCTTGATTCTAGGCTCAGTATTAAAGATATTTATCATCAGTATATGTCTTACTTGAAATATATGTGTAACTTTTCAGCTTCCAATAGTAAGAGCAACTTCCAAACACAATTTAGTAGATAATTGAATTCAGTAATCACACATCACAGCGACTTGTCACAATCATTCTTTAAGTGGGTCCATGAAATAAAGTTTTATTTTGAGAAATAAAGTTTTATTTTGAGAAATAAAGTTTTACTTTGAAATAATAAAAGTTTTTTTTGTGAAATAAAGGCATTGTTCTTAAAATGTGTCAATAACATCAATGAATATGAAATGTACATGAAATAAATTTTCTCTTTATGAAAAAAAGTGAAAAAAACGACATTGGAAATATAGTTTAATTTTTTTAACGTGTCTGTAAATATATACTGTGTTTGCTTGTTTACATCCCTTTCAACATTATTTCAGGCATTTCGTGATGAGGCCTACTTGTAGCAGATATAGTGCTGTCTCACTGAATTGTCATGTCTCAGGTCCTTGACGTAACTCACCCGGTCACAGATTTACAAGGACAACAGGTTAACTATTTGGCATAACTATTTGGAAATTGTATCTGGCACTCTAACCAACTGCAACACGTTGATGGCCCTTTAGAGGTGGGAAAGAATTGAACCATTTAATAAGTTGATGGCCCTTCACTTACATTGATAGGGGGCCATTTTTGAAGTACAGTTATAAGCTTTATAACCAGTTATGTCAATTATTGTTCTGAGCTTTCAGTATATTAATATAATGTTGTAGTTACTTGCTGAGGAATTGATGTAGAATCATCATTTTGAGAAATCATATTCATGTTGGTGAAATATGCATTTTAGACCCTGCAAAATGATACATTCCTTTGTTTCACATGAAAACATTGTTTGCCTGGGATTTATTTCAAAATAAGGCAGGCATAGTTTCCCTTTCCATATCTCTAAAGGTATTCAAATTCCTGTTACACATTGAGTTTTGTGATATAATTATGTTAATGTTAAGGTAATGTATGTAGCTTTCTGACCTAAAATATTGTAGTCAAGACAAAAGACATTTTGAATTACAATATGTAGTCTCTTTAAAAATATATTTTGTGAAATGCTGACCCATTAACCAGTGTGAAAGTACCGTGCACCTCCCGTCCTCCACTTATTAACTCTTTAATTGAAATGATTCCATCGAAAAGTGTTACCTGCAATACTTAACAATCTGTTCCAATCTTTGTATTGGCAGCACCATTCGCCGCTTGAAGGGCGTTACTGGAGCAGAAATCGAGATTGTCAAGGTAGTCCAGTCAAAATATGAAATGACCCGGAACAAATTAGAACAGAAACCATTTTGGTGTTATTTGTCTCAGAATGTTACCCAGATGAACATATAAAAAGTCTACCAAAATCAACTTAGTGGAACACCACCTAATTTGCATAAATTCAAAATGGCTGCCTCTCATTGACGTTTCACCCAATTTCAGGCTTACATTCAGGTTTTTTTGTATGATTAAAGGTTCCCTGCAAACTGAAATAATATCATGCCCTTGCTGTTGGTGTAAAGCAGTTATTTTAAGGCCATGATAAGGAAATAGCTTATGTAGTGTTTCTTGTAATGTATTTCATACGATGATAGTATCATTCTGCTATGAAATACATTATATATTCAGTACATTAGTGACCTTTATGGTGGAAAGAAAAAAAGAGTATGCATTAATACCACTTAGAACAAAGGACTTTTCTTGTTGCATTTGAAGAAGAGTTTAATAGTAAGAATATTTGTATAGCACAGTATTATTCAATATATTTTAGATGAACCAAAAAAAAATGAATATGTTAGTCCAGACACAAAACAACTAAGCATGTTTAGTATTAAAAATGACAATCTCTTATAATCAGTGTTGAGCCCTGTAGTTCTCCCACACTATAGGGTAATTAACCAATTAAGTTACAAGAGGCTGGGGTGTGCTATTGGGCAACATACTGTGACCCACATGTGATTCTCACTCAGCATTCAGGTGTCAGATCTTACACATTGATGCAACATGAGGAGGTATTAACAGTGTAACATGACATGTAATTGAGAAATATTAAAAAGGTGTTTGTGGCAAACATTACATGGGGTGTACTTTCTTTGATGTTTGCATGATTATTGCAAGTGAAGTTGTGAGTACTGTTTACATATAAATTACCGAGATAGCCAACCCCTGTTTGTTTGAAATTCTTTATTCGCACATTGAAATATGGCACAGTATAAAAAACAATAGACATCTATATATACAGGTTAAAAACAAGGTGGTCAATTGGTACATAAATGATCAATTATACACTTGCACATTGACCTATTAAGAAATGGCGAGTGTGTGCCATCTCTCCACCTGCAGAGCTCTTTGATTTGAGCAGAAACCCTGCAGTCTTGTTCTTCGGAGTTTCGTCTTTTACTCCAAACATCATATAAAACATTTACATCCATATTATACTTTGACATTAAAAATCTCTGATTACCGCCCATAACTGAATGCAGGCTAGACATACCTAAATTAGTTATAGTTTTCACTACCACATTTTTGGACTCAAGAGCCATTTTTATGAAGTTAATACATCTCTTTGACATCCACAATTCAATAGACATACAATCAGCCAAATGAGACAGTAATCCTGTGGATTGTAAGTCTGCAGCTCCACTACCCCAGCCACCAATTCTGTGTCTGTCCTTTTTGTTTTGAATGTTATAATTGTTGGGCCAGCCATTCTCTGGCACGCAGCTGCTGACACTAGTGGACTTTGACAGATTTTACTAAGATTATAACAATGATAAAGTCAAAACATCTTATGTACACATCTAATACACCTCTAATTCTACTGCGCATTTTAGAATCTCTAACATAATCTAAAGCCTCTTCCCAGACTTAAAATTCAAAATTCACAATGACATTGTTCATAGCATCTGCCTTTACTGTCCATCTGGTTGGACAAAGAACCCTTATGCCCAGAGAACAGTAGTTATTGTTTGCTTTATCTGAGCGGTCATCAAGCAGACTAATGAAGAGTTTCAATAGGTTCTCTGGCAAAGATGGAGTTTGTCTTCAGACTACTACCAGATACTTTCGAGTCAAGAGATTTTGGGTCGTCAGTTTTTGCGATGCACTAAACCCTCTTGCCATCAGCTTTGAACTTTCTATGTGGTAACCTAAGTTTGAGAAAAGATGGGGGCTCCCATGACATTAAGACATTGCCACATGAGCTTCTTCTTGCTTCAGAATATCATTAAAGGAGCTGATGCAAAAGTTTGAGTAGCATCAGTTGGCATTGGTTCAAGCAGCTCATCCAAGAGTAGTAGTGGCTCCATTGCAGCTAGGTCTTGGTATCAAACTGCCCCATCATTTTGCATAAAAATACCTTGAAGCATTCATGAAATCACAGAGATCACGTCATTTGTCTGAGGTTTGGGGTATGCTTAAATGACATGTGGCCACGAAACTGTGATACAAGCAAGCTATTTCACTAAAATCAACCAAAATACTCCAAACATGGTTATTGTGTTTTGCTGAAAGTGCCAAGTACTGACTGTACTCTATGGACCAACAAGTGGTCACATGCATACAAGCACTTACCTAGGTTTAGTATTGTAATGTATACAATCTGGAAGTAATTATCAGACATATATTATGGTACTATTTGGTGTTGGTAGTAAATTCAGCTTTTACTTTGAAGCATTCAAAGCTACTAGTACAATCCTAGGAAATTAGTTAATCTAATTATGAGGTAAAGAACAAAAGAAAAACAAACAAAAAATAACAAAACAAATAACAGCAAAGAAATAAATGTCATACCCAAGACAATAAATGGTACTTTCCAAGGTGTCATACCACAGACATTTCCAAGTGTCATACTATAGACATTTTAAAAATGGTCCTTTCACATTCTTTAGTGATGGAAGGTGATTTTTGGATGAGACTAAAAACCGAGGTCTCAAGAACCTGAGTATCTATGCCAGGCAGCAGGTTTAAGATCCCTCCCCACTTTATGACGATAGCAGGGGATTGCCTTCCTGTGGGTGAATGATCACCACTAATAGTCACCTATGGCTTGCAATTATGTGCAAATTCAATTCAATTGTTTATAGATCATTAAACACAATTTTAAAAAAAATTCTATTTGGAAATTATTGGTCTCTATCCTTTTTGATAACTTGTTATTGTAGAATAATATGTGTTGTAGAAGATATCAGAAAAGGTGTAAAACAGACAGATATAATCAGATTACAAGCAAAGTGCTAATTTTCGACTTCTTTCTCTACTTTTATTGGTCATTTTTTAGAGGAAGAGTACCAAATATGGGTATTAGCAATTTGAAAAGTTTCCCGATGGATTTCCCATATCCAAAAAACATAAAATAGACTCTAAGACTACTCAAATATGTCAAATAGGAGCCAAACTATATAATTTTTAAGATTTGCCCTGCCATGTGTCGGCCATTTTGAATCTATGCAAATTACGCATTGTTCCACTACTTGGATTTTGGTAGACTTTTACTATATTATTCTCTAGGCTCTTCTGAGACATTTTCTATCAGTTTCATTTCTGTTCTAATTTGTTCCGGGTTAGGCCATTTTTTGTCATATATTGACTGGACTAAGGAGAAAACTGAAAAAGGAAAGACACTGTAAAAATTAGTGGTTCAAAAGACTATGCGCAAAGCACGTCATGAGGTATATAAAATCATTAATGGTGAAGATAATTGATGGTGCAGGCCAGCGCCGTGTGCATATATATTATTAAATAAAATGTTTTGCACTGTCATAATTTTGTTTGTATATGTCCTTGTTATGAAAACGTCATCGACATTGATATGAATATTAAAGGGTTTATTAAACTGCCCCCTATTGGAATTTCCACAAGCTGCTTACTTCTATTACGCTCTTTTAGTCATGAGGTCATTTTCCTTGGTGACTACAACTTACATGTCAACAAATCTACCAAACCTGATGTCATAGTGTTTAATGACATCCTATTAACCTTTGACGTGAATTAATGGATCCATGAACCAACCCATAGGTTAGGAAACACCCTTGATCTAATTGCTTTCAAAGGGAATAAGTTCCTCAAGAGCCACCTTTAGAGTGCCAGCTTATTAGTACCAGTTCCTCTGTGGTGATCCAAAGGTCGTCGGTTCAATCTCCAGCCATGCCGAGATTGAACTCATGATACAATTTCACACATGAGCTGAGGCCTTTGCCAAAGGGTTTACCCATTGTCCTTGTAAATCTGTGACCAGGTGGGTTGTCATGTCAAGGACCTGCGACATGACAATTCAGTGAGGCATATGTTGCACAATAATAATAAAATAAAGCAAAATAAAATGTGTCAGGTAATTGTTTTGATTTCGAGTTTTATTTTATAACTAATTAATTGTATTAAATCTTCTTTTCAAATAATTATGAAATAAATAATTAAAAATTGGCAAAGTTAATAAAAATAAATGTTTTAACTGCTTCAAAGTCAATTTTCAGACCTTAAACATAAACAAAGTAAAGGTATGCATACTGTCCTCTTTGTTGTGAGGTGTTATAATTCCCTCAAAGAATTATGCAGTCACACATTTAAAACTCCTAAAAGAAGAGGATAAAAGGTGTCATAATCCCATCAAAGACTTCACCTCAATAATTTTATTCACACATATTGTTTCTTTGTATTACACCTCAATAGACACACATATTGTATCTTTGTGTGATATGAAGGACATCAAAGTAATTAAGAGAATATAAGGGGCAAGTTTATCTTGTGCAAATCAGATTGATTTGTGCATCTAATCAGTTAATGTCACAATTTCATGATAACCCCTGTGTCCAGTGTCAAAAGGATGTCTGACCGAGGCAGCATGCCTTACAGTGTGACTGCTGTAGCCAGTGGCAGCACAGAGTGTGTGGTACTGGCATAACCATCTCAGACTATTGTAAGATAGTGCGTGGGGAGATGGAGTTACTCACTTGCTTCTATGTGTGATGCCCACTTCCCAGTACCATGAACACCTCTACACACACAGACAACAG